>CAKNWT010313903.1:0-10244 GCA_932066315.1 Andricus coriarius | reverse complement strand
TTTTTCAAATTTTTTGGTATTTTCTTTCCCCAATTTCATCACAGAATTTAAGGTCTTGTTTATTTTAGGAACTGTTGTTATGGAGTATTTTTTAAAGATTGATGATAAATTGTGATAATTATCTGTAAATGGTAATAATATATTGCTTAATATTTGTTTATTGGTATTGTCATTTTTATTTTTTGTTATATTGTTGTATTTGATCCTGTACTGAGAGCATTTAATTCAAATAATTAGAAAAACAATATATATGTATAAAGATCTGTGTATGTATGAGTGAGATATACTTTATTTACGTGCGACAGCTAACTGTAATTTTATATACATACTCGTTTCCAAACTTCATATTTCCATACGATTTTATACTGTTGACTTGGCATGATGAAGCCAAAAATAACATTTTAAAACTCTTGACTAGTTAACAATGTTGTTAACCAAATTTCAAACAAGGTAAATATCCATATAAATAGATTTTTAAGAAAAAGTTTTATAATTCGTCGTTGTAAATTTTGGTATAACCATGTTTTTAATAAACTTCTAGCCTGATGAAGTCAGCGCACCAATTCTGACGAAACGTCGCTTTTGAAAAAAAGAAAAATTTGAGTTTTCTCTTTACATCCAACTCATTTTGCCCTATAAGATCAAACAAGTATTCGAAGTAATAATATTGATTTCTTAATATACCAATATCATTATGAGCTACCCTTAATTGACCAGTTAGGTCTTTCTTGTGATACAAATTTTTTTACACGCATAATGTTTGAACAAATGCAGACAAAATTAATTTCGACTCTAATTAATAAAGACTTAACCCTAAATTAGTTAATTTTTGATTACAAGATAGACCCAACTGATTAATTAGGGGTATTTCACCACTTGAAGCTGTTGGTAGATTACCAAGTAACTATCCTAGTATAACAATATAATTGTTATCCAAGTTTGTTTTAGAATTAGATTTTTTGTTACGATTTTTTCTTTGATATTTACATATTTTGCAATTTGGGGTTAGTTTGCTCCTTAATAATTTAAGGATAAATCTTTACGAAATAGTGTTAGAATGGATTTTTTAGCAATTGTTCAAACATCATGTGATTTCTAAATTTGTTGTCACAAGATAGATGTACGTGATTATTAATTAAGTGTGGTTAATTCGTCAATAATCTAATTAGTATTCTATCATCAAGGAAATATTTTGTCCGTAAGTTTATTTAGAATTAAAATAATTTATGTTATGTGTTTTTCATTCTTTATATACATATTTTGATAATCAGGGTTAATTTTCAGAAAAATATTTAAATGGGTGGTTTCTCCTCTAAATATAAAAATCAGCCAAAAAAAGACCTATTTTTTATTTTTTGGTCCAATAAAACATATCTGAGATCATAGCAAATCCAAATTGTACAAATTCTGCTCATTTTAGATTAAAAATAGAAGAAAATAAAACAAAGCCAGAAATTGTATAAATTATATAAAATTATTAAAGCGAATATGTCATATAATAAAAATGACTTTTAATAATAAAATACACACTGTAATTGCCGTTTTTCAAAAAATAAAAGCTACACGAGTTCTAATTATTTTTCGCTTTTTGTCTTGATAATGATGAGTATATTCTAGATATTCGAATATGTCTTTAAAATAATTTCTTAAAAATAACGATGAGGCTTGTTAAAGATTTCACCGGTGCCTCAGGGGCCTTTCGAAAATAAGCTGATACATTTTAATGACTTCCATGAGATAGCTGAGATGGGTGTGGCTCGAAACAAATAATTCACTCTTTTTTAAAAGAAATGTTTTTTTTTTATTTAGAAAACTCTTAATACAAAGTATAAAAATTATGAATAAATTATTCTAATTTGAAAAAACGACTAGCTGGAAGCTAGAGTCAGTTTTTCACAACTTAGGAATAAAAATTAAAATTGTTTTGAAATATTGATAGATATTGACCAGTAGACAACAAAGAATTAACATAAAATTACATAATTACAAATGTCTTATTACTACCGTAATATCAAAAAATATAACAATCATACCTTTAAAAATAATGTATAATCTTCCAATGGATTTTATTCGCAGTGAATTAACAATCATACATTTTTATAATTGTCACCATTTTCTTATAAAACTTATTGTGCTTGTGGCTTCGAAGATGTGAAAATCCCACGTCGAAATGGTTACAGATCGTGCAAGTTTCGTCGACAACGAACCAGATTTTTATAACGGCTCGCGTGTCACGAAACCCGGACGTCTGCTTCCAATTTCACTCCTTGTTCCATTTTGCTCTACTTTATTTCCTTCTTGCTAATTATGGTCTCCTTTTGGTAATTGGAATGCTGCTCACTGTAAGAACAGGATTATTTTGTTGTTTTGAGAGAAACCTGCATTACTTAGGGATATGCAAAAAATTACTAATTGGTCGCCTTCTAATTATTATTAGTTTAAAATTACAGTAGATCTTAAAGAAATTTATTCCAAATTTGAATTAAAAAACCGCAGAATTCAGAACAAATTAAGAAAATCTATTTGTATAGTATAATAATTTTCATTTCCATAATTAGAAACCAAACCCGCGCACCGCGTGCGCGATTATTATTTTGTTGCCGCACACAATTTTTAAATTAAAATATATAATTAATATGAGCAGAAAATTCTTGTATTTCCCAACAACTATTATCTATGATAATAGAAAAGAAAACCAAGGATAATTGTTATGCTAATTTGAGAAAATTGATATCTCTAAAATTTTTATATAATATGTTTGTGCAGATAATCAAGCCGTGGCATTTTTATTCAAAAATACCAATTTCCGGAAAATCACTAAAATCACCTAAAGTTGTTCAAAATTGTAAGTTTAATTTTTGAATTCAAATAATTTCTGTTTAAAATAAATGATATCCGGCGAAAAGCGCTGACATACCCTATTATTGTTCAAATGTTGAAAATATATATTTTTTAAATATAACGAATATTAAAAATAGCAATTTTAGACGAAAAACACTAACATGACATAACTTACTATTTTTTGTTAAAAATAAGTGGTTTCCGGTTCAAAAATAGTCAATCTTCTTTGATCTCTGTAGCAATTGCGAGTGAAAAACACGAGCATAGTCTAAAATAGATCAGCATTTTTTTAACTTGTTTAAAATCCAATAAATTTTTATTAAAAGTACCGATTTTCGTTATAAAACACCATTAGAACCGAAAATTGTGTTTAAAAAACAACTAATTTTCGATGAAAAAAACGAACATAACAAAACATTGTTCCAAATTTTAATGTTCTGTTAAATCTAGTCGTTTTGGTTTAAAGTTAATGATTTCCGATGAAAAACATTAACATAACCATAGATTGTTCCAAAATTGTAAACATTCTTTAAAATCGATATCGATACTTGAAAACTGCTAGCTTAACTTAAAATTGTACGAACATATAAAATCTTCTTTGAAATCCGATGATTTGTCACTTAAAAATACGGATTTCAATGTAGAACAGCAATATAACCTAAAATTGTTAAAAAGTCGTAAATCTTTTTTGCAATGTTCGTAACATAATTTTGTTAACAAATTATAAATCTTCTTTCAAATCTGAAAATTTTGTAATACAAATTTCAATTTTGCACAATAACACTAACACAATCCAAATTGTTTAAGCTTGTAAAATGTTATTATTTCAGATAAAATAAATGATTAAATTTAAATATAATGATTTTTGTTTGAAAATACACTAACATAGTTCAAAATTTCTGGCATTTTAATAATTTTTGTTTAAAAATGCCGATTCTCCGTGAAAAACGTTAATATAACCTGAAACGTTAAAAAAATTCCAAATCTTCTTCAAAAAATAATTTTGTTTTAGAATACCAATTTTTAGTGTAAAATTTTAGCGTAAACAAAATTGCTAAAAATGATGAACATTTAGAATCTGATGATTTTTGCTTTAAAATATGAATTTTCAGTAGAAAAAACGCTAACAAAAGCGAAAGACGTAAATTGCTGAAAAATTGTTTATTTTTTAAATCTACTCATTTCTTTTATTACTAATTCCAGCGAAAAGCACTAAGATAACAAATATTTAATATTTTCAATAATTTATTGGACAATTTGAAAGTTTTAATTCGACCGCAAAAGAGGATTTCAGAAACACAAATATTTATAAATTTGCCTTAGGTTTTCAATTTTTTTTACTAAGGATGTTTTCGGTGTACCGCCAATTGCAAAATTACTTAATCATTAACTTGATTTCTAAAATTGACAAAAAAGGCGTATTGATTAGTGCAAGAAATTTCAGAAGAGAAACCAAACTGTAAAATGAAAAAAAAAAAAACAGTTATGATGAGAATTGTTTATTGAAATGTAGTTATTTCAATATTTGAAGGGATGCAATATAGAACTAGATAACGAACGAAATGAGATTTTTTCAAAGAGCGAAAAAACATACTGTGAAATCGAAATCACTGTTTACAGATACAAAAATGCTTCTCTTGTTTCGATGTGTTGAATTAAAGGAAAAACAAATTTAATCAAAAAAATTTATCCAAGTTTCAGGAAATGGACATGGAATTTTAATGTCGAATTGGTATTAGGATTTCATGAGACTTCTAAATCGGTGTGGGATAACGATTAAAAAACGAATTTTCAATGTTTTGCAAAAATAAATTTTTCACCGCGATACAAGGATAATGAAATAATGTTTATGTAGTTCTGTACTGCAACCCCTCATGTTTGTTTTTTCGCTCCCTGTAGGTAAGAGTCGTAATTTTTATTCTATTTTAATTTGCAAAAGCTCATTCTATTCCTTGAAATGTTCTTTACAGTTTGCCAAGTTTTGATTGAAATTTTTTTGTGCATAAATAAAAACTACAATCCAATTAGTTTTAGTTAGCCATTTTCAAATTAAACAGTTTGCTAAATAATATATAAAAAGAGATAATTTGTAGATTTAGTTCTCCTAATATTAAATTTGAGATATAAAGCGACTTCAACTGATGGAAAGCCAGGCAGTTTTTCAACAAAAACGATTGTGAGATTCTCAAGACATGTCCTTAAAGAACTTCAAGATAAAAAATAGAGCATTTAAAAACTTGGAAAAAAGTTGATGCCCGCATTTTTTTAAATTACATATCCAATGCACGAAAGGCAAGATTGAAATTTACAATCAGGATCACTGTTTCTGTTTAATGAGAAACTTTTTGTAACTCTATACCTGCTTGCTATAGAAATGCTTTCTTGTAGAAAAGTAACGTAGCTTGAAATGAATGAAGGTGTTAAGGGACTTGTAGTTTTAAAAGGAGAGTTGATCAAAGTGGTAGGTAGCTTTTTGGAGAATATTTAGCGTCGTGAAAATTTAGTCGGTTAATGCAAAAGAGTACTTTTCTCATAGGTTCGCTTTCTCGTATCTCTCTCTTTCACATGGTGAAGTGAAGAGTGTCCCCTCTTTCCTTTTCTCTCTTCACACATGACAAAGTTGGCGTTACGGATTTTTCCGATATTTTCTCGTCCACTAATAGGAAGGCCCGTCAATTGCGCTTTTCACAAAGCTCTTCCCGTGCTTTATCGCCAGCTTTTCTATGGCGGAAGAGTGTACATTGACGGGTATGAGAGGATCCGAATGTATGCACACTGCACACCTAACGCTCTCATGAACTAAGTACACCTGCGTACACAATACGTACTTTAGCTTACTGCCTGAAACAGGCTTTATCTCCATTATACAACTTTTCATCGAATTGAGATTCCAGCATAAATAAAATGATTACAGTGAGGCAAAACCTGGATTCGCGGTAGAGAATTGCCTTTAAGTACTAAAAAAACTGTAACCCTGGTAGAAAAATGTTGAAAAGAAAGTACACTCGGTGGTACTGAAGGAGGAAAAGGATTGACAAAAATGGATCCAAAATCGAGTTTCATAGGAAGTTTTGACATCATTTAAGGATTCACAATCTGAACAAATTAAAATCCTAGGTGTTTTTGCGAGATATCGACATATTAATATTGAAGTTCTTATACACTGGAACCTGGAATTAGAAACCTCGGATTTACGATATTCCTAGAATTGATGCTCTCGGAAGTTTCGAAATAAGGGAAGCCGCGGGGAGCCGTGGGACCGAGAAAGAGGTGGTGCTCAGTCAAGCGTGACAAACAGCATGAGGGTCGCACTATCAGCGCATGAGTCGCATCAGGTTGAATCATGCGTCCACATCCAACAAAAATGGTTCAAGCGGCCCTGCCTGTTTACGTTTGGGTTCCCTGGATTTAAGATCAAGGCCACTGCACGTTATGCCGAAAACCGATTTTCATTTCAGGTTCCAGTGTACTTACAATAAAAAATTATTCAACGAACTCAGAGAAATTTTCTCTTGTGTCGAAAGGATGTTTTATTTTATTTTTTTATTTTAATTTAATTTTATTTATTTACTTTTTTATGTCTCAGTTTCTATCGCTTAAATTCTCGAAGTATAAAGTGTATCTAGGATTTGGATTTTTTCAGATTTGAATCCAGAAATTATGTAGAAACTTCCTGCGAAAACCGATTTTAGGTCCATTTTAGTCAAACCTTTTCCTTTTTCATTATCGCCGTGCAAAATATTTCTAAATCTGTAATTTTTTCTTGTAACATGTACTTTATTGTGAAGAATTGCACAAAATTTAACAAAACAATACATTTAAAAACAAATAACTAATTTTTCCTTGTATTTTCTTGTAGAAAAGTAAAAAAATTAATAAGAAAATATAAGAATCTACAATTCAAAAATTTGTATAACTTTTTTTCTTTTTTGTAAAAATCTACAAGGTATTACAGAAAACGACAGGATTTTACATTTTTTTAATTAGGGTGTTAGACGTCATAACACACTTTTAGTTTTACGTAAATGATTGCAGAAAATAAAAAATATTTACAAAAAATATAAGATTTCGCAACAGTTAAAATATTGAAAAACTGTACTTAAAATTATGTTGTAAATACTGACCGTTTATTGTAGAAATGTACAAATTTAAACGAAAAAATATAAATTTTCGCAAGAAATATTTTTAGAATCTGCATAAACGTTTCAACTTTTACTCTACTGTCTTCTACAATAAATGACATTGAACTGTCTTTCGATTATTTATTGAAAATTAAACAATAATTTATTTTACAGGACGATTCTGTATCTGTTCAAAATGTAGAAAGTTATAGATTTTTACACTAAAAATTGTAATTTTCAATTTGAAAGCCTCAGAAATTAAACAAATGTAAGCGTCCGATTGAAACTTTATAAAGTATTATTAATTTTTAAATAATTTCAAATTAATAGTTTCATAATTAAATGCAATCATTCAATTTCAAATCCTATTCAAATATTCGTTCAATCTAAAATATATTAATTTTTATCCAATCAAATTAAACATTTTTAATTAAGGAAAAGACATTTTTTTTTAATATTTAGCAATATTTCACTTTTCACTTAAAATGAGCAATTATAAATTAAATATTAAAAAACTAAACAATCTTCTATTTCACTTTTCTATTCAACAATTATTGAATTTTGATGCAAAAACAACAATTGAACAATCATCAATTTGGAAAAACTTTGAGTTAGTTTAAGAGATATTTACCAGTCTTGAGAAGATCTAAACTTGATTTAAAACTGAAACAGATTTCAAAAAATGACAAATTAAATCGAGATTTTTTAAGGTTTCGAAATAAAATGTTGAAGCTTTTCAAGGATGCTTAAATCCTTCAAGAAAATAAAAAAAAATCTTAAGTTTGTTGGGAAAATTTGAAATGATTTATTTTGAAAAACTAATTTGAAGAAAATATTCAAGAAGATCAAGAAAAAACAAATTTTTATTAATAAATGACAATTTAACCATTTTTAGTTTGGAAAATAATTAAGTAAGTTAAAGATATATTCAGGAGTGTTTAAAAGATTCCCAAGTAAATTAAAACGTGAAAAGGTTTCAAAAAACTTAAAACACAATGTAAATTCTTGAAGATTTCGGACACAAAATTATAAGCTTTTTAAGCATTTTCAAAGGTTTGAAATTAATACAAAATTTGTATAAAAATCCTAGAAAAACTCAAAATGATTTTTTGGTTTGAAAAAACTTGTAGGAAAAATTCGAGTTTCTAGTAATGAAATTATCATTAGATTCCTGGAAAATTTTTAAATGATTTGCAAAAAAAATGTTTAGAGAATATTTAAGAAAATTTCAAAAAAATCTTAATGTATAAATTCATGTTTCTAGCTTAAAGTTGCTTAAAATGATATAATTGTGAAAATTTAAACACTTTTGTATTCATTCTTCGATTTATGGAATTAAAAATTATAGCGTGGATTTCTTTTGTTTAAATATTTGAACTGTACAGTTTGTAAAAGCTTAAAATTTTGCATTGTATCGGCTTGTGATTAAAAAATGTTCAATTGAAAAGTGCTAAAAGCTTCCATGTTATTAGTTTAAATTATTGAGCGTTCGAATGAACATTTTTTAAGCCTTAATTTTCAAAGTTTAAAATTCAAAAGTATTCCACTTTGTGCTCTTCAATTTGCGTAAGCGTCCAACCACGTACGCATCGCATTTCAGGTTGACGGGACGCACCGAACAAAGAGTGTGCATTAAATTTTTGCAAAAACCTTGGCCATTCATATTCAAAAATCATCGCTATGATTCAAGGAATTCGGAAGAACGTCAAGGAATTATTCACTGTTTTCTCCGACCAGGAAGGTGATGTGATCTATGAATACGCTCCGAAAGGTCAGACGGTAAAAAAACAGTATTACCAAGAATTTATGGAGCGATTACGCGACGCAATAAGACGGAAACGGCCTGATTTGTGGAAAAGAGGCGACTGGGTCGCCTTATTAAATCATCGCAGCTTATTCAGCAATTTCTGGTGAAACGCGGTCGAACACAACTTTAGCAGTTCCAAAATAGTCCTGACCTGGCTTCCTATATTTTCTCGCTGTTTCCCAAATTGAAGTATCCTCCAAAAGGAGAACGATTTCAAAACGTAGAGGAAATAAAACAGAATGCGACGAAGCAGGTATTAGCTATTTCGAAAGGTGACTTTAAGGAGTGCTTCTGAAAGTAGAAAGAATGCTCATAATATACCACAAGTTTGGATGTTTTCCTGACAGACCTCGTATGAGAAAACAATTTCAGAGCTGCTAAAAAGATCTCAATTTCGAAATTGTCTTACTTTTTTGTACCCATTTTTCTTCTTCCGTGACAGCTCTAAATTGTTCTTGTAGGTATAAAAACAACCATGTACTTAGGAGAACAGTTATGTTATTGCAAAAAGAACTTGGTTTCTAAATTTATTTCAGTCACTTTTACTGACAACTTTGATACAGAATTTTATAAGAAGCCCTTCTGTATTAAACATCTTTATTACATCTTCTCAAGGATTTCTTGACACCTTTATCCATCAATAGATAATCATTTCTGATATTGCTCCAGGACATGATAGATTATTCAATTATTGATCATTACAATTTATTATTACTATCATACAATAAAAATAACTTTATTCAGTAAATAATAGCTGAGAATATCATTATTTTACGATATATCATAAAAGCTTAAATTTCTGAAATTTTGCCATTTCGGATATTCAGTGACATTGGTACGATTGGTGCGAGATTTGCAACCTTTATACCATTCAACCTAAGTTGTGATGACAGAAGAGCGCTAAATTCCTACATAACTTAGTCCTAAAAATGATAACTTTCCCTACTGACTTCCTAAAAGAAATAAAATTTTTGGGCTTTAAATAGCTACAAATTTATAATATTTTTTAGATAGTTTCTTGCAAAAACTGGAATTAAACAAAACATTACAGATAAAATTTAAGAAAAAGCACAACCTTTATCTTAAAACAAATGCTGAACAATCGCAGAGATCCCTATTTTGATAGTGAAATTTTTCGCAAATTTTTGATTATTTACTGTTGGTTATCAACTGTTCCAAAATGTTATGTCAAATAAAAGTGTTCAAATATTTTAAACAATTAGGAAATAGCGGTTTGTGCCAGTATAGAAATATTGCTCATCAAACCTTAAACTTGGATTTTAATATATGAATATGTAAACAAACTGTTTTATTCAGGTAAAAGTATGAATAAAGATAAGGCGAAATTTTTCAAAAAGATAAATTCTGAATATTTTTATTTTAAGTCAAAAACAGTTCAATTAAACGAAAAAGATATGAATTTTCAACAAATTTGTTGAATTTTCAACCAAAATAGAATAATTTTCAACCCCAAA
>CAKNWT010313896.1:0-19499 GCA_932066315.1 Andricus coriarius | reverse complement strand
TTAACAAATTTGCTGAATTTCGAATCAAAAAGGATGAGTTTTTAGCAAAATTGTTGAATTTTTAACAAAATAACAGAATTTTGGAACAAATACTGAAATTTTTCACTCAAAACAAATTAGAGAATATAGAGTAGTTTAAATAATAGTTGAAGTTCTTTTATAATGCTTTTAAAATATTAGATTAAAAATCTGGAAATTTTGATCAGAAAATAATGTTAATTTTCCATTGCACACTTTTTGATCTCGAACTACACAGTGTATTTCGGACTACGTCACATTTTAGGCCCGGAAGAAATGATAAAATTGTAAATTTGTCAAACTGCATTCTTATTGTTATTGATACACTTAATTTTTTAACACTAATTTCATTAAGGTTCCACGTTTATTTAATTAACAGAGTTTAGATTTTATGTGTATGTTCATTTCCTAAGTTTATAGATTCATTGTAAGATACTAATATTATTAGCTCAATTGCAAGTAATACTGTTACAATTTTCACTGAAGTAACATAAAATTTGTTTGCATATGATGTACTAGGTACTGTGGCAAGCTTGCGACAACAAACTAACAAATCTGTTTCACTGTTGTGTTTTAGTGATTCACAGTCTTGAAAATATCTTACGTATGAAATGTTTTTTTACAATGTGCCCCCCCCCCTAAGTAAAGCAGCATAGAACAATTGTTGAATCCTCCCACCCAACAAACTTAACGTAATGTATCCAAGGCTGACTTGAAACAACCTATACTACTTGCTTAGATTCATAGCTGTTTTAAAGTGACGTATTCTACTCGATATCCTTTATGGCTTGCTTGAAACAGTCGTTACTCCTAAACATCTTACGCCTTTCATCTAAGTTGACTATTTCTGCTTCCCCTCCTTTTCGGTTGACTTCAAAAGACTTATACTGTATGAAAACTCTTATGACTGACCTAAAGTGACTGAGAGTACCTCACAAAACTTATCTATCAAATTGACGAACACTACTTGATAACCTGCAAGCCTGACATAAAAAGACTTATACTACTTGTTATATTTATGTCTGGAAAAATGACCAATAATACTTTAATCATCTTGCGCCCGCTTTAAATTGACTAATACTACCTGATAGCTAATATTCCCTGCTTAAAATTACTTCCACTATTTGCTGTCCGCCATTTCTCATTTTTACTAGCTTTCAATACTTGATACTTGTTATATTGGACTATTTTAAGCCTTTTGGTTTTTATTATTTAGCATTATTCCGTCGCGAAACTGTAATTGATTGGCATTTAAATAGATGTACAAACTAAATATTGTAAACGGTTCAGTTCCTAAATATCACATACTGTCATAACTTTAAGCACCGAGATTATCCCACAAAGCGGACCAAATTTTTGTATTGTGTTTGAATAGGATACAATTTCATAGCAAAATATTTTTGTCCTAATTCGCTTCATAGCTTCAGAATCACCTTTAAATTAGTTTAACAGCTTTGCACTTTAATACATTTTCTGACATATTTAATATACTACCCCTCGATCCATGTGAAATTTTTAGTCACTTTTTACATTCTGATCAGAGAAGATATTAGATTTGTGTAAAATTTGACCGCCCCCCCCCTTGTTTTTGTCAAATGTCCACGTTTTGAGAACTTCTGATACCGAAAAACAGGTTTTCGTGAATGTGCCTGGCTTCGTTGGTTCTGTGTGTCTGACTGTGTTTCTGCGTATCTGCATGTGTGGCTGTAGATTTTTAGTCTGTGAGCACGATAAATTTCGAGAGAATTGATATATTGGATTGGCCTTCTGGTGTAATATTTTAATGTCCTAAATTGAAGGTCAAGTTCGTTAGCCAGCTACTTTGGATGAAAATTCCAAAAGTTAGAACATTTTCAAAATCTTTGAGACCAGTTTTTTTAACATTTGATAATTCTATGTACGGCTTTTCATAGTACTCAAGAAGGCGAACAAGATATCTTCATGACTTCTTTCAGTATAAACAAATTACCAGAGTTATAAAATTTACAAAATTAAAATATAAAAACGAAACTGATAATTTTAAGACAAACAACGCACGATATGAAAAAAGTCAACAAAAGAAAATCTTTGTTCTTTGAACACCCTACAAGATTTTCAAGTTTTTTAATAATCAGTTTTTGATGGAACGCGTAGTTTTTATTTTAATCGTAAAAAATAACATTAAACATAAAAAGTAATTTCTTTTTAAAAACGACACAAGGTACGAAAGAAAGTTAATAGATAAAAGTTGTTGACGCAAAAAGGATCTACAAATTTTGTATGAATCATTTTCAAAAAGGACGAGTAGATTTTCTTTCAATCGAAAAAATAAGATAGAAAATAAAAAATTTGAATTTTTTGAAAAATGACGCAAGTTACAATAAAATTCTATTTGAAAAACATTTTCGCTTACATTGTATCTGCAAATTTGTTCAGAACAACTTTACGCTAGGATGCGTATTTTTGGTTTATATCGTAAAAAATAATATTGAAAATAAACAAATTAAATTTGAAATTAAATTTATGGAAAAACGACACAAGTTGAAATAAAATGTTTAATAACAAAAATTTTTTTAATACAATGAGCACTTTTTTTAATTATAAAAAAAGGCAATGCAAATACGTATGTTTTAATACCAACGCGCATTATGAATTGTAATGATATACATTTATTGAAATCATATACATTTTCAGGGTAGCTCAGAATAAAATGTAATGGAAAATCTGAATAAGCAATCCTAGGCCGAGGTACAGAAATAAATGTAATATATATTTGATATAATTGTTTTGATCATGATGTAGAAAAGTTCGCATTTGGGACAAAATCGAGTTCGAAGCAAGAGATACGTGAGGAGAATATTCACAATCACCAAATTACTGTTGATGATGCTTTGACCTTTAATTTTAAAAAGTCTGTGCACAAATGTGGGGGAAGTAAAAAGTAGCGCGAGAACTAACAGACGCGCTCTGATTTGCGATTTATTGTGTTTTCATATTACAAATACTTTTTAATTCAGTGATTGAAAGTTTAACGTTTTGGAATTCAAAGTAACAAAATTAAATGATAGGAAGTCGAAACTGTTTAACATTTAAATTTATTATATAGTTTTCATCTGCAAGGTGTAAATGTTTGAAACTGATAAAACTCTAATTATTCATATGTGGAAACTGACCTGAAATTAGAATCCTTGATTTTGAAACACTTTCAAATATGAAGGTTTGAAATTCTGAAAATATTCACCTTTCAAACATGTTAATCTGAAACGAGTAGAAATTCTATTATATATATCTATAAAAAATCAAAATGAGAAAAATTATTATCTGTTAACGAAGAAGTTAGTTAGGCTAGTCTAAATTTTAAATGTTTCAATTGCGGTGGAATGTATATATTTGAAAGTCTAAAATTTAGAAAGTTTTTAAGTAAGAAAGTCATAAGTTAGGAAACGCTGTATCTTTGAAATTTGCCCTCTCATGTTATAACAACGTGCATTAAAATGAATTAATTTATCAGAATTTGAAAACCTCATATTAAAACTTAAAAGTCTCGCAATTACAAATTATTGAACTTTCTAAATGTTGTTTATTCTTTCGACTTTTCCGTCTTTTTTAGTCAATATGAAATGCGCTCAAGTAAATGTAAATTCCACTCCACAGCAATCCTCTCTACATACATTTCATTCTACTAAAGATAAAATATTATACCTTCTAATTTATAATTTACCCAAGAGTAGATAACAAGTTTGTCCATTAAAACATCTACATATACATATGAACTTTATATCAGCATATGTAACACTTCGAGTAAAAGACACATTTATTTTCAAAGTAAAATTCTAGTCGATTGAGAAACAAATAAGTTATTTTATGTTGTGAATAATTTAATTTATTTCTAATAAAGTTAAAAAAAACTGATCGTGTCCCCAATAGTTTCTGAGCACACAAAGGACTCTGAAATAATCATCCACCATGACCTACGGATATGGTATTGCCTAACTTATGAAATGTTGGGGTAGCTCCCCTCAGTTAGTCAATAGTCACCCTCGAGCTGAACCTTGTTCCAACCCCTGGGCTAAATTCTGGTTGCTGTCGTTCAGTTTACGCATCAAGATAGTAGAATTGTACCAAATTAGACCAGAGTTAGAAACTACGCACAGGACGAGCTCGTAAATTTCGTTGCAAAACGTGTAAAGAACTTTTGACTTTACGATATAACTGAATAAAAGTGTCATTGTGGGATATTGTTCTTTTTATCTGACATTATACGAGAGGGGATTATATTCTACTTGTATAAAAAAGCAGAAAAGTTTGAAATAAAAATCTCCTTCTTAAAAGTAAGTAGAAGGACAGATTGGGTAAATTGAGATGTCTCTTCGTAAAAAAGGTCATTTCCAAGTAAAGGTATTTGTTTGGATAATGAATGCGCTGAATTAATTTTTGATTCTTGTCTTCTTTTATCATAAAGTTCCGTCTTTTGATATAGGTTCTAGAATATTTCAAATTATGGTATCACAATTTATGTTTCTCTCTAATTCTGCGATGATCTCGAAAACAACATATACAATACCTAATTCTAGAGTTTTATTTACTTAGTTTGAATAAATAAACTTTTATTATTATTATTGATTCCTCTTACCAAAATTTACCGACATCGAGGGTTCCTGTCTGTGCTAACTAGCGAACCTTCTGCATTTCCAATCCTTAGATTCTCGTAACTAGCAATACAAATTTAAGCAAGAAAATTTTCAAGTTCTGTATGCAGTCATTAAATCCTGATGGAAAAATGTCGACATAGTTTATCTGACTGGATATCACTTAGTGTCTGAAATATATATACTTGCACTATAAGCGCTGCTGGAATATGTCAAGAGCAGGATCGTGTCGGAATTCTATGAATTCTTAATACTGACCTGAGACTCTTGGTTCCTGAGCATAAATCGATTATCCAGAATCGTCAGGAATTCTGACGTTGAATCTTAACTCTGTACCCAAGCCAATATCATGCGCGGATCTACAATGATGGCGAAACGGCGATCGCCCCCCCCCAGGATTTTCTGACTTATTTTCACTTTTTCTTTTTCACTGAGAAATGAAGAAAAGCTATAAAAAATATGCAATTTCATAATACAAAAATAATTTAAAATTATTAATTAATATTTGAAAAATTGCAAAAATAAAAAAATAATATTAAATGTGTAAAATGGTATTTGTATTCAGCATGTGTATAAAATTTTCTGACCCCCCCCCCCCCCAGGGCACTTCTCTGAATCCGCGCCTGGCCATTATTCTATTTCCCATTTGGAACTCCTCCCGAAATATATCTATAATAAAAGTTACTCCCAATTCTCGAACCTATATATTTTTCTTTATATAAAAAAATCAGGTTAAGTGGAAAAAATCGTCTCAACAGAACCCAGAAATCAATTTTCTTCAGTCGATTAATTTAAGATACTGCCAAAGGTATTTAGAAACTATTAACGATAATTAAAAGACATATTGTACTCACTACCATCGCAAAATATATTGTTATGATCCCTAAAAATAATAGAACAATGAACAAGTCGCAAAAAATGTCTGACGTAAATAGACCATACACACTGAAATACGATTAGAACTTTCCCTCCTGTAATTTTAATACCACAAGGAGAGTCTGAACTAAGTAAAAACTCATCATTGGGTGTAAAATTAAAAAATAATTCACCACTAAATGAAACTAATGGATCTATGAGATTTAAAATGATTTCGATAGCATCACTAAAGGGTAGATACTGAAAGTTAAACGAACCATCATCGCTCAATCAACATCTCATGTTTTCGCGCAAAATTCACATTTATTCTTTGTTCATACATAATTCATTGAACACGTTCTTTGAAGTAGGATTCACTGTTTATTCATAAAAGTATCAGAGGCCTTTTACTCAATTATGGAATAATTGAATACGAGGGGTACAAAACGTGCACTGCAAAAAAATGCTTTTAGTACTTGTGTACTATGTAAAGAGAGAAGATTATATTTTACATTTTAACAGGAAACAATTTGCTTTGAATAATTTACAAGGAGATGAAGACTATTTGGATTTTAGAAACGAAGTTAAATTTTTATTATTATTTTAAAAAAGAATAATTTGAAATAATTTGTTGAGTAAAATCACTGCAAAATAATGAATTTTAAATATTCTTACAAAAATTTCAAAATTAATACTTTCGAAATTAGCAGGTTATAAAACTCAGTATTTTATCACTTCAAGCACATTCAGTGAAGGATTTAAAATTTTATAATTTTATAATGGAAGCCTGTCAAAATTATAAAATTTCAAAAATTCCAAATTTGACTGTTTGAAACTGTCTCTTTCAAAGTGGAATTATTGATTTTTGAAACATTTAAAACTATAGAAAAATTGAACAGTTCTTTTAACTTTGTGGCTTTGAAAATTAAACAACATCTACAATCCAAATCAGTGACAAGTTGAAAACGTTAAAAGCTTAGCAATTATATCAATATTTCAAAAAATTCAAGTAAAAAGTGTTTACAATTTAACAATCTATAATTAGGATTTACGAAAAACTGTAAGAAAAAAAATAGCCGAAGTAGGCGTTGCACGCCTTCAAAAAAGGGTTTCGTAGCCTATGAAGACGTTCATTAAGTCGTTCAAATATTCCCCTCCTTACTTTTCCTCCCCTACTTCCCCATCCCCTTCGTTTACTCATTTCTCCTACTCCCCCCATAGTTCCCTTCCTCTCTCTCCCACACTGCCCCTTATTGCCCGTCCTATCTTACTTACCCCTTCACTTCTCCACCCCCTCCTACTTCCCACTCCTCTACTAGCCCTTTACACACTTTTCATGCTTCCCGCCAACTCACCCTCTCTACCCCGCACTTCCTTTACTTTCTACTACTTTCCACCACTTCCACTCCCCTCACTTCCCCATCCAGGCAAAGAGTATGACATGCGGACGAACCGACAGCCGACAGACACTATAAGGGTTTCTGCCCGGGGCTTCAAAACCCTCAAAATGAAGAAAACAATGCCTGATCAATTTTCTGTTTAAGGCACTTAATATTGTGATACGAAAATAGTAATTTTCTAACCCTCAAACAGCACTCTAGTACGAATACTCACTGGCAAAATTAAAATTGCAAAAAAAAACCAATTCGCACTAGTGTGCCGTTTATGTATGCAAGGTGGAAGTGTGCCGTTTGAGGGCTAATACGAAATTGTTCTGAATTATTATTTTATGCAGGTAAGAAAAAATAAATGAACATGAAATAATGCTCTTTCCTTTTCCTGATTCCTTTCATAATAAAATCTATAAAATACTGAAAAGGTAGGCCAATATTTGTATGCATTATAGAGGTAACATACAATTTCATCTGACACCTAATAATCAATCGTGATTTGTTGATTGATAGTCTGAATAGGTGATTCCCTATGTAAGGTAAGTCGAAACATGTTCTCCCTCAATCAGAGTAACCGAAACAAAAATAAGGGAGAAGATAAATAAATAAAAGTGACCTAGGGAAGGGTATTCAATAAATCAGTGGAACACTGCCAGGATTCTGGGGCGGAATATCTCAATCGTATAGGTTTGTCTGAGGCGAAGAAATTGACGACAAAAGGTACGAACGAAAAATAGTTCTCGAAGCACAGTTTGGGGGTCGTTAAAAAAATGTACCCTAAGCGACCCCAGGAGAGCAACGGGGTAGCCTTCTTCCACTCTGGACCGAACGAAGCTTCACCTTCTGATATTGATCCGTATTCTGTCTACAGGAAACCAGTCTCCACTAGCTTTCCTTTTCTCTATTTCTCTCTAACCGTTTTCCTCCTTCCTTCTTCCTTCTTTCTTTTTTCTTTCCTTTCTTTTTCTTTCTCTCTTTTCTTTGCTTCTTCTCACGTTTAGTTTCTTTTCTCTATTTCCCTTGCTATAATTTTGAAATTCTTGGGTTCACTCAATTGTCTGCATGGGCAAAAGTATTTTGTAGAAGTTAATAATATATTTATTCCACACTCGACCGAAATGGCCACCTTACGCGCATGAAAATAGGGGCGAAAGTAGCATATATTTCCTGTAACCCCTATTTGCGGGCGAAAGTAAAATTAGCGGGGCGAAAGTAAAATCTGCGGGGCGAAAGTAAACTTTGCGGGGCGAAAATAAAATTGACATTTTTTTTCTTTTTTGGTCGACGATCGCAATATTGAAAATCTGACTTGCTCCGAGTCAATCAGACTTCGAGCCGCGAACAAAGCTATAGAAAATTCGTCGGACCCGCTTTTCAGGGCTAAAAGGTGGCCACGGTCGACAGTCGAATAAAATACTATATGTAACACGGGACGAAAGTAGACTTGTCCCTCGGGCAGTAAACCCAGCCGCGGGAAAAATCTGCTCCTTTCGCCCCTTGTTACATAATGTTCTATTAACTTTAGAAAAAAATCTTCAAAAACAGAAACTCAAAAAGATCACACTGTACAGCAGAATTGCACAAAAAACCTCAAGCAAGAGAAGTATTAAATTATTTTTGTTTCATCACGTTTGGCAAGTTGATTTTTTTATGTTTTTAAATATTTTTTAAATATTTTTTTTATAAATTTAATGATAAGAGACATTTCTCTTAAGTTAGGTTTTTGTTCGACTTTATAATATATTTAATGTTCAAAGAAGAAAACTATGAATTTTAATAGGTAAATGTTTAAAAGAAAAATGTATCGCGAATGTTTTTGAAAAAAAATATATATATATTCTAAATACATGTGAGTTCATACCTTGCCGATTTTCCCCTCTGATTTACTCTCTGCACAAGTACGATGTACTTTTCTATTCTCTCCTAGGAGCCGCAACGTGAAGTTGCTCTCTGGATTTATCGGAACGCGATCTTATTTTTACGGCTGGTTTCATTGCTCACATGCTCACCTTCTCATCTTCTTTTCCAACAGTTTTCTCTGGTTTTCTGCTTCTCTTTGGCTTTTCTTGATTCACTCCAGACTCCACCCTCGACTTCAAACCTTTCCTGGCACTCCCTCGGGAATGAACATGACAAATGTGGTGAGGTGATTAAGACTTTCACTCTGGGAATGTAAGTCTCGTGTAGTTTGATTTCCTCACGAAATGGAGCTGACGGTTTACTTTGTTTTTAGCTGTAAGACAAGAAATCGATTTTTGAGAGTCACAGATCACAGATAAGAGTAGTTTCTTTCAGGCCTTTTTTTAAACACTGGACAGAATGATCATCAAGCATCGATAGGTTTTATTCAAATGGATCCAAAAACTGTTTGGATAGGTTTCTAGATGACTATTGATATAGTTTCCAAAATTACTTACCATCAAAGAGTAGCTGATATTAGTAGTCTTGCAAACTATGAATAGTTATCTGAAAACCTATACAAACAGTTTTTGGATCCATTTAATTCGAACTTGTCGATTCTTGAAGAGTACTGTGAGGAGAGTTTCTAACCAATTTTGAAAAAGGCTATTTAGGAACTTCCTGTTAGTATTGTCACAGTCTGTTAATGAACAAATTATTTGGGAAACATTTATATTGTCTGTATATTGTTTAAGAATTTTTCGAAATTAGTTAAAACAATTTACGTTTTCAATTTTGACTTGTTATTAATTTCATAAACGATTTTTATCGTTTTCAAGATAAGTCATTAAATATTCGCCAGATCTAATTGTAAGTTAGGTTACGAGTTTCGTACACTCGTATGTTATATCTAAATGTCGAATACATTTTCAAATGTAAACATTGTAGAGAAATAGCACTATATTATGATCTGTGTGCATATGCGATTCTTTGTGAAACATAGTTCGAAATTATATGCATTTAAAATCAATGAAATGGGAAGTTTAATATTCTGAGTTTCGGAGTTTCTTTCTTTGCCGAGGAGCGTAAGTATGTTTACTAAAAAAATGAATCCCCATTTTACTGACAAAGAGAGTAAGTATATTTAACGAATGTAATATTAAAGAGAAAATTTCTACTGCGGTGCATTTTGCCTATAGGGGATATTTTTTATTTAGATCCTTAATTTTGAGAGATTTTACTATCTATATAAATAAATTATTAATTGGCGAATGTATGAATAAATTAAAAAAATATAGAAAAACTTCAAACGTAGAATAATTTTGGTTAAAACTTTACTTAACTAGCGGATATGAGACAAATCAGTACTAAAGTATTAGCTTTTCTTAACATTTCTTAGAAGGTCAAATAGTGGCAAAAGTACCTACAAAAAAAATCCTAGATTTTTGCTTATATCAAGATGTTTAGAAATGCTCATATACTTAATATTTCAGAAAGGTCCTGCTGAAATAAGACTACAGTTCCAAAAAAGTTCAAAATTAGTCCTGTTTTAGCAGAATTATTTATGGACATAATTTATATGAGCAAAATGGAACTTTTCTAGTACTTTTGTTCTTGCTTGAACTTGTGAATAATTTTAATATTTTAATAAAATGGTAATAAAACTCCGAATATATAATGTCGACTGTACTTAAATTACGTAACGGATTATAGACTTTCTCTAAGACGCCACCTCCCCCCTGTAACAAACCGTAACAAAATATTTCAACCCCCCCACCCCTCTTACTGTACGTAATTTATGGTTCCTAGAATAAATAACATATGGGACCTGAAACTAATGGAAATTTTTTGTATTTAATATAATACATACTTTGCAGGTGAAGACTTATAAATATAAATACTGATACATATACAATAAATATCTTCTTCCCAATACCCGCGTCGGAATTTGCGACTTACACGTTCGTTCAGAAGAATCTAAGTTGGTCTTTACTCGATTGGTGACGTCACAGCGAAGTAATGTGGCATTTAGTCCTCTAGAGAACTAAATAATGACATGCGCTTCCCAAATCTACCCCTTCTCCTTGAAACTGCGCATCGCGACTTAGATTCTTTTGAACGAACGTGATCGCTCGTTCCGGCGCGGTGATTAGGGAAAGCATCGTGAACAACGAGCGAGATACGACGATTACCAACTCGCATGATTTGCCACGCTCGCGTACCATACCTCATGCTCGTTGATAATCGACGCTGTATCCCGCTTTTTGTACAATCTACTATTGTTTTAACAAATAAAGATTATTCACTCATGCAAGAAAAAATGTAATCTAAATTGTTGAACCTTCAATCCAAAAGACGAACTTTCTATACTTTTACCCACGCAGTTGAATTTTCAATCTGAAAAAATCAATTTTTTGCAAAATAGTTCAACTTTCAACCAAAGAGATGAATATCTTCAACTAAATTTCTTAACAAAGTGGATCCACCAAAATTTTCAAACAAAATAGTTGAATCCTTAAAAGGAAATAAGATTGATTTTCAACCAAATAGTTGCATTTTATCAAAGAGAGATGAAATTTCTACTAAAACAGATGAATTTTCAAAATAAAAAGACAAATTATCAAAATAAAATAGTTGAATTTTCATCCAAAAAAGATTTTTGTTTGATTTTTCAACATCAAAATACAAGTTTTTAATCAAAAGTAAATTTTCTACGAAATAGTTGAATTTTGAACCAAAAAAAGATAACTTTTTAACAAAATTTATGAATTTTCAACGCAAAAGTTGCATTTTCATTCAAGAAAGACGCAATTTATACTAGAATAGATTAAATTCTGAAAACAATTTCAAAGCAACCCTCCGTAGTCTAGGTGGGTCTTTTAGGGCACATTGCCTTTTTGGTATTTCAAATATTTCGAAAATGGAGAGAAGGCAGTCAGCGTCAGTTTGTTTGTGTGCGTCTAGCAATGTGGAGAAATCAACTGTGTGCCCTCAAAGATCCACCTGGACCACGGAGTTAGTGTTTTGGCTGTGAAATAAAATATCTTGGCAGCTTGGCAGCTATTTTATTTCATAAATCGTTACCGCAGCATTTAAATAACCTAAAACGAAATAGTCAGCCCCCCCCCCCCCCCTTGTGCGTTTTGATAAATCTCAAAATGTGTTTGGCTTTTATTTTCCGTGAGAACGGCATGGTACAGAGAAAAAAGCTTCAAAACAAAAATTTAGAGGACAGTATCGTGGTCGCAGCGCAGCAAATGCATGGACTAACTTGTAGATAATACTGTCTTCTACATTTTTTGTTTGAAAATTTTTTCTCTGTAACATCCCTGGCGAAAGTTTCGGATCGGAATTCATTCCAGATCATTCCGAAACAATCCGAATCATTCCGAAATTTGTATCCAAACCAATCCGAATCTATCTGAACCACTATGAAAAAAGGTCTCAATTCCGTTCGATTCAAATCGGTTAAAAATTAATCCGACTCAATCCAGTACAATCCGAACTTTCAATCCGAATAAGACCGAACCAAATTTTCAATCTGCATAAATCCGGACTCGGATTGATCTAACGCGATTTTCAATCTGAATCAATCCAATTCACTCCGAAGTCGGATTCTTTCGGATTCATTCGGATTGAAAATTCATATATCAATCCGAGTTCGGATTGATTCGAATTCATTTGGATTGAAAATTAGGTTCGGATTGGTTTCGACTGGAAGTTCGGATTGAACCGGACTAAGTCGGCTTATTTTTTAACCGATTTGAATCGAACGAAATGTAGAAATTTTTTCGGATTGGTTCGGATTGATTCTGGTTGGTTTGAATACAGATTTCGGAATAATTCGGAATGATTCGAAATTAATTCCTATCCGAAGCATTCGCCAGGGATGCCGTTCTCACGGAAAATCAAATCTAAAAACATGTTCAGGTTTATCGAAGCGCATAAGGGGGTGGTGGGACTTTTTGATTTTAGGTTATTCAAATGCCTCAGTAACGATTTATGAAATAAAATATCTGCGGGTATTTTTTCACAAAAAGAGAGCCAACTTTATTGTACTTCTCCAGAATATAATCGGATAATAGAAAGTCAAAGCACCGTATCACAAAAACGGTGCATCGCAAGAAACAAATATTCACATTTTTTTTAAAGATTTTTTCTGCTCTAAAATTTCGCAATGCTTTCAAACGTAAAAATATTTTTTTTGTTTGGTTGAAAAAGAGCAAAAACTGATTTGTCACAACTTTGGCGCCCTCTATTCTGTGCATCTTTGGTTGTAGCGCTGCGACTTCGAGCTAATTTGTATATAATAGAGTCTTCCACAAATCTTGTTCGAAAAATATTGCCCTACAACCTACCGTTCTCACGGAAAATCAAATCCAAAAACTTTTTGATTTTTTTCAAAACCCCCCAAGGGGCACACATTTTTTACACGCGTGTGCATTATTAGATTAGGAGGTAATTTTTAATCATTTTTGTCATTTTTTATTCTTTGCGAAAATATTTTTTTGTATTTCTTGCTCAATTTGGTATTATAAAATTTTTAAACTGAAAAAAACTTGTTTTTATTAGTAATTTTGCTTACCGCAACCTCCCTGAAATTTCTCATTTTTCAGTCATTAAAATAATTATACTTTTTTCAGCTGCGACTATGGAGTCTTTTTTCAAAGCTCTATCTGAGTACTATGAACGTGTCAAGTGTTTTTTCATAAAATTCATTTTTGAAGAAAATATGAATTTTTTTTAGAAATTTTCCAGTTTTGCAGAACATTTGTTTAAACAATTACTTGTTTGATCCATATAAATTTGCAAATAACAAAATGGTTTCTTGAAATCTATTCTATGGACTCAGAAGAATAACTGCATTTCGCTAGATTTTACGAATAAAAATGAGATTGACAAAAACCTCATGGACTTAAAAGTCCCACCTGGACGTCAGTGAAAGTACCATAGATCACGAAGGGTTAAAATTGAAAAATTTCAAATAATTCTTCTTGACAGTTTTTTAAAGTTATAGAAATTCCCTGACTTTTGCAAGATTTTTTGCTAAGTCCCTTACCCCTCGAACTGTTATGTAATTTAAATACGGTCCCTTGATTCTTTTTATTATATTTTATCTATATAGAAAGTGTTAGTATAATGTCTCGACTTATTCTCGAATGGTGCTAAAAAAAAATAATTAATTTTGTTTTGTCTCCGCATACAATTTAAAATAAATTAATATGTGATTTTGTTGTTTCAATTAAAGGAAAACTTTATTATTGTATGATGCTATATGTGAGTAACAAATAAGTAACTTAATAAATGTTAGCATTAAATAAGTAAGTTAATAAATATTTGTTGGTATTTCTGAAGCATCTAGCTATATATTGAATCAATATCCGTGGGAAGTTTGGAATTGCTTTATTCATAAAAGCGATATGCTATGCAATATTCAATTAGTGTGCAGCTGTGCGACTGTTGAGCGATTGTCTTCCTGCTTTAGTGGTAATCTTTGAACAATACGCCAGCAAGTGAAGTCGAATTGCTACTCATTCTTCTATGTTTTTTTCTCTGCTACGTTTCGAACTTTAAAAAGGATCCATACTATCCTTCAGTCAAGACGAAGAAAACTTTTGCGGTGAAATTGGATTCAGAGTTCGGAAATTGTTTACAACACTGCATGGTCCATCATAGAACTTGTCACGCGACTGTGATCGGATTATAAAAGTCTTTCGTTTCAAGAAGACTGGATTCGAAAAGTATTATTCTCATTTTCCTTGAGATATGGGACCTTTGATAGATCTGGATGATCGAAACCCCTGAATACCAGGATTCAAAATTATATATATATATATATATATATATATGATTTTGGTAATTGTTTACTTCGATGACTTTTCCAAATTTTTGATTAAATGGTTTAAAACCTCTTGGAAAATTTCGCTATAGTCCATAATTAAATTACAGTTTTTAAAATGTTCGCAAATGATTTTTTATATTTTATTATATTTTTTAAATTATTATTTTTTATATTTCTTTAAAAAAATTTAAATGTATAAACATTTATGATTTATTAATGAAACAAAACTTATTTAACATGTTATTATTTTAACGTTAATTATAGCAAATGAGATGGCGTTTCTTTGTATCGGCTTTAGGGTCCAGTAATAAAAAAACCGTGTTTTTTAATCAGACGTTTTGCCTCACGTGGGAGTCCTCTTCAGTGTGATATATTTCTAAACAAAGCCAAATTTACATTTTCAGTAATATGCTTTCGCTACAAATAACAGTGAGGGAAAATATATAATTGTAGAAGGTAAAATACAATTATGACTCTTTTTGTTGTATAATTTTTTTGTCCGAGATACAATAATTTTTCAAATATTCATAGAATAAAAGAATATAAAATGAAATGTAATTAGTTGTGAATAACTGCAACTAATTCACGATAAAACATAAATGAACTAATTGAAGAATTATATCATGGAAAACAATGATAAATAAATAGAAAACTGCATTATTATAGTAATGAAATGTCGCACATTTTTATTTGTTTCAATTTGAAAACAAAGTTTTCAGTTATCCATAATTTCACTAATCTCATCAGTTTTTTTATAGTATATTTTTATATGTCATCACTAACCTTAGAAATTGTGTAAGAAATGGATTTAATTAATTATAGAAATTTTTTATTTTTACTATTCCAATATTTCAAATTAATCAACTGATAAATATTGAAGTTAGTCAAAAATTAGTGAAATTCATTAATATTATTCAAATTTTTTAATATTTAACCTTAATGAAATCTTTGATCGATCACATTTCGTTGAATGTAATATGTTTCTTCTGATATTATTTTGTTCTGAAATTTAATTTTTTTTTTTAAATTGTAATATAAAAAAATTTGGATTGCTTGTGTTTTTTCAGAAAAAAACAAATGTTTTTATTTAGTGTATAGAAGTGAGTATCTTATTTTTTACAATTCAATCAGCGAAATTCATTAAAACTATTCAAATATATTAATATTTAACATTAATAAAATATTTGATCGATTCACACTCCTTTTAATATAATACAATTATTCTTATATTGTTTCGTTCTAAAAAATGATTTTTAAAAAATTGGATTTTTTTGTGTTTATTCAAAAAAATATAAAATTTTTTTCAACTGTATAAAAGTGAGTATAGAGTGATTATAGTTCAGAGAAAACCCAAAACATTTAAAAAACAGTTATTCAAAAAAAAATTTCAAGATGAAAAAGGGGTGAGGTGTGACAGAACTTCCCCCTTCCTTTTTCCAGCTCGAAAAATTACCATTTTAAATAAAAAAATTGTTACAAGTCTTAATAGTTTAATAATTAAATACAATTTATTTAAAAACTAATAATTTTATTTTTAATTATAGCAATTTTTATTTTGTACAATTCTAATATTCGAATTTAATCGACTTTTAAATCTTAAAATTAATCAACAATTAGTGAAATTTATTAAAACTATTCAAATCTATTATTCTTATTATTTAACATGAATGAAATCTTTAATCGATTCACACTTCTTTCAACATAATACAATTATTCTTATACTGTTTCGTTCTAAAATTTGATTTAAAAAAAGTTTTTTTTTGTGTTTATTAAAAAAAAAATGTTTTTGTAAAAAATATATAAAAGCTAGCACAAAGTGATTATAATTCCGTGGAAATTCGAAGCGTTGAAGAAAACCAGTTATTAAATACATTTTTTTAAATTATTATTGTATTTCTGGACAAAGACACAAATGTTTTTTGGTCTCTCCCGACTGGTATTTTACTTTTGTACCAGAAAGAAGTAATCGAAGTAAGCAATGACAATTTTCTCTTATTATAAGACGTTTCTGTTTGCTGGTATTTATTCATTGTATTGAAATTCGTCTCGAAAACAAAATACAAGTTGTATATTCACAATTAGAGAAACCGCTTATCTCATTCAGCTCAACTACACTCAAATTTCCTATCCTCTTCTCCTTCATTTAGCACTGAACCATAATTTAAATTAATGGAAAACTTTTCTATGAATTTTACTTTACAAAATAACATTCAATGTTTGATAATAAAGTTTTAATAGTTATTGCTTTAACTCGTTTGAAATTATATAATTTACAAAAACAACAACAAATAATAAAATGAATTCATAAGTAAAATTAAAACAATTTTCCTGCTTTATTAAAAAATGCAGTGTCTTAAATTATTTCATTTATTCATTGTCCATCCTCGGGGAACAGGAATGCGAACCTAACCAGACAGGAAGCGTGTATAAATATTTAATGCCCACATAGGAGAGCTTCGTACTTCTACGCCATGTACCGAAATCACTGCCAGTTTCACGCTAAACTTTACGTCTAACCGTAATAAATTTAACTTTCACATTGTGGTCTAGAGCTCACCGCTTCAGCTTAGAAGTAAATGCCTCTAACTATTCTCCACCTTCACCTGCATAATAAAATCAAATAGTTATCTAAATTATATTTTACATGAAGAATTTTTCAAGTTTAAACCATTTTTTTGTAAAAATGTAGCATGACAGACTTACATAATGTACAATAAATTATTTTTTATAAATATAATGTTAGAGATGGTGAAAATGACATACTTCAGACCGAAAAAGAATTCGTTCGTAGATCCTTTTATTTTCGACTTTTCGAAAACCGTAGTTTTCCTCATCAGGATAATTAAAATTAGAAGTTCATGCTCATGAGTAAAGTCCCAAATTCTCCTCTTCCGTAGGAAGAGGAGAGTTTTCGAAACGTCGAAAATAAAAGGATCTACAAACGAATTCTCTTTTGGTCTGAAGTATGTCATTTTCACCATCTCTAACATTATATTTATAAATATTATATCACTCAGACAAATAACATCGCTTTTCAACATCTTTTCTAATCTAACTAATAAATTATTTATTCTGCTTATAACATATAACAGCAATAAAGTCAAAAAATTGAAGAGCCTATAAATTCATCATGGAAATGATCGATAGCTGTTTTCTTATTCTGGTAAATTTTATGCCTCAAGTTTTTCTTTTGTTCAGCGTCCATTATTCCATTCTTGGATCACGCAAGGGTTAAATTACTCCCTCCTGAGCTTGACTTAACGTCGTTTCCTGACAAATTCAGCAAAGTCAGAGAGAAGTGTTCTCACCCTTTGAGGCTTTTTACTACCCTTATCGTAAAAGAAGTTTATTCCTTTGTCCAGTTCCTTTTTTAAGTACAAAAATTTCAAGAACAATGAAGTAAAGCAGGTATTCAGCTATAAGATTATTGGATTTGTAAGCAGAAATATTTGAGAATTTGAGGTCGGAAAATATGTTATAAGTGTTTTCGTATTGTAACTCTACTACCCACTTTGTAAGGATAAATAAAAGGTAGAAGTAGAGAGAAAAGAGAACAGAGATTTCTTCCTCTGAAACTTCTGAACTGCGAACTTTCCTTCAAAGCTTCAAGGTGGAGTTTCGGATCCTTAAATGGAAGTTTGCTTGTGTAGAATTCACGATATGGTTTAGAATCACTCTTCTCTTAATTCTAACTACTTTTAGCACTTAATGGAGATACAATTTTAACTCATTCAATGCTTATTTCTTCCATTTTTATTCTAACTCATTTCTTACGAGTTTTAAGTTATATTGTTTTGACAGTATTTTAAAAACCCAGCTCTCACCTCGTTTTGCTCTCTCAGTTTTTCTTTCGACAAAATAACTTGTGTGGATGGATTTGAATCGACACATATTTTTTAATGAATGGTCACGACTAAAAATATTGAAAAGAAAAAAGCTGGAAATTTAAAAAATGTCAATAGACTAGAATATGTTCGAAATAAATAAAAACTGTTTTCAAATAACATTTGTCAATTTGATACCTTTTATTTCATTCAGAGAAATTTCAATTGAACAAAAAATCTCGGTAAATTCTCTTGCAAAAATATGCAATATCAACATAAAAGTCACAATCACGAAATGTTTGGTGTACGAGGGGGTCGAATAGGATTTTCGCGGACAAATGAAGCTAAAAGGTCAAATTCTTAACAGATTTTGATGTATTTTTTTTTCATTTCAGCATACAATTTTTAAAAACTTTCTGTGAGCCGATTTTTGAAAAAGAATTTCATTTTTTTTATCCAACTAATAAATTCGAAAAAAACAATTCAAGTTTTCCGTTTTTCTCACACTGTTTTAAATTATAAAAAATAATGAAAATCAGTCACAGCATTCTTTTGTGCAGTAAAAATGGTTAATTGTCATGAAATTCCTTTTTTGGATTTGCTAGAACCTTAAATTGGAATTTTCTTTCTTTTGGCGAGCAAATGATCCCCTCTTTTTAGACTAAAAAAATATATTTAGAAGTGGTTGCGTTGGGTTTTTAATGCCGAAATCACAGCTTTTTAACTTTTCTAAATTTTCGCTCGTACTATTTCAATTGTGAATTGCATGAAAAAATGTTTTTAAAATATGTTTAAGGGCGGTATTAACACATTTAAGTTGCACGACTTTATCTCAAAGTTGATATTAAAAATTCAAATTCATTCTCAGAAATTTTTTAAAAATTATGAATCTTACAGGAAATATTAGTCATTTCATTATTTATAGTAATAATGAAATCGGAAGTGTCTAGATATACTGCAAAAATCAGGCTATTCCTACAGAAATTTCTCTACAAATAGTCCCTTATTCAGCTCTATTTTTACCGAAAAAATCCAGCTATTT
>CAKNWT010313892.1:1016-13160 GCA_932066315.1 Andricus coriarius | reverse complement strand
CCAATCGCGCTGAGTCGATTGGATTCCAGCATTCACTCGTGGAAAGTGGAAAAGGAAGGCACGAACGGCGGAAATTGACGAACGGACGCGCGAGAGCTCTCTACGGACCGATCGATGAAAGCCAACTGACCACTGCTTTTAGCCAACGCCATTCTCGCGCATGCATACATCCTTCCAGTCATACTCTCGCCCCGTCCTATCTACCTTCCCGTCAAACTCGCGCGAAATTGACGCGTTCAAACTTGCACGAAAGTGCTCGCTTGCTCCGAACCATTATGTGACCACGGAACACCATCGCAACGGTTAATCACCAGATGGACAATCAAGGCTACCTGTACTAAACCAATAACCACGTGGGCCAGTACCAGCAGCTTTCGAGTGAACGAGAAGAAGACTCTACCAATTCAGAAAAGCGGTTTGTCAAGGAATCTTCAAATTATCTGTGAATCCCCAAAATAGTTACTCGCCTAGTTTCAAAAACGTAGAACTGGAATATACATTAGGTAAGTTTTAATCAATGAGCTAATAACTCATAATATTTGAATTTCTTTCAAAATTCGTCATTAAGGTCTTTCTTTATTTTAAGGTGGGGATCTGGATGGGGAGTTTTCGCTACCTGAGAATCTCCAGTGCAACATTAATCCTTTTCTTTTTGTTTTTTAATTCGTGTCAGCTATCTCTCGTAAACTTGATAGTTTCCTATATTTGATAAACTCAAATATTATATATATAATTGTATTCCTATCAATTTGTAGATTATTGTGTGCTTATCTCAACCTTCGAAAGTTATCTCATCCCTGTTTCGAAGTCCTAGATTTCGTTCAAAAACGAGAAAGCCTTTTTAATTAATTTTTTTAACCACGTCGACGTAACACATAGAAGACATGTTAAATGCAATTTACATTTTATTATTATTGCTTGCAATAGACAGATGTTCTTGGTGTTCTCTATTTCAATCTCTTACATTACCTATCACGATTCCAATAGCATCAGGTGCACTTTTTTCCAAGGAATTGGATTAAGCACCTTCGCTGATCGAATCGTACGTTTAAATTACAGAATGAATGTTTCAAATATAAGTATATAATAGATAATCATTCACTTGGGCCTTTTCATAGGAAAGGTGGAGAAAATTCTTGTTTTTTTATAAATCTCTTACACTATGTGGCTTATTATTAAGTATTATCTTATTTCAGGACTTATGCCCTAATTGTTTAGGCAATAATTATTTTTTTAAACTAGATTTTATCCGTCTCTCATATAAAAAGTACCAAGTGATAATCATTGTTTAAATAATTGCAAACTGTATTTCACGAAAATATCACTCTTAACATTCATTATCTGCGAAATTAATTTCAGAAAATAATAGATCTTTGCGAATGATGCAACAATTGTTTCAACATACAAAACTTGCTAAAAAAATTATAACTTTTCACGATACACAGGCGAAACAAAAAGTTGGTTAAACAAATAATAATTGTTGAAATCATTATAGATAGACACAATTACTGTACAATTGAGCTCAGATACGATTGAACATTTTTAGTCATATCTCGGGTACCCGTGAAGATTTTTTTAAGTTTTTTGGCTCAAATTAAAGATAAGGTTTCAGGCTCGATGTCGTATGATCTTGAGGTTTTTGAAAAAATTTCCCTAGGTCACGCTAAAAGTTGAATCTCTTTTTTTCACCGAAATATCGTGATTTGAAGTCAGCAGTGATTTTTAATAGCCCCCACAAGAGTCGTGCACACAATTTCCGACGGTAGTGTACATTTTTTAATTTTGTAACTTGATGAAATTAGAGAAATTTTAAGAAAGTACTGAATGGGAAAAAAATTAAAAATTTGCGAGATTATTATTATAATTAAAAACAAATGAAAACCTCACCAAGTTTTCATTGTTTTTTTTATATATCCCTACTGTAAATTTATCGATTAAATAAATTTAAAAATTCAGATATCTTTTATAATTACTTGGCAAACATTAAGTTCACAAACTATGCTGAATGTACTGATAACTATTCACTTGGCGGAATGATTTGCATGGTAGATGTTTTTGGTGATTTATTATTTTACTCTAACAAAATCAAATTATTGTATGACTAAGTAGGATTCAGATAAAAATATTATCAAATTTGACGTCAGCACAATTTAATAGTATAAATCTTGAATACGCATACTTTGCGCAACTCTCCGCTACAGTTTCGAAATCCGCCTTGGCAACAGAAAAACAGATCAGCATCTTATTCCTAAAAACTGGATGAAGTTGTATGAATGGTATCAATATTTTATTTTACCGCACGACTCTTATCTAAAATAACTTATCTCTAAACTTCGCATGCGAAGGTCTTTCAACCATGCCTTAAGATAGTCATCTTCAAACTGCGCATTTACAGAAATCGTTTACAAAATTTAGACGCAGTTGGAATGTAACTTTAGATGCAAGTGTTGCAAAAACTACAGATTTCCCGAGGCCTTCTTTCCCATACAACTACTTTAAAACTGCAACTTCGTAAAAATGTCATAACTCAATTTATTTGTTAGGGCAAAATGTATTTTAAAAAAATATTGTGAAACAAAGTTTGGTTTGTTTTACTCTAAGCTACCTAGTGAAAAATATCTATGTAGTCCAGGCCCAATAAAAAATCATTTAACAAATTTATTAATAAGAAAATAATTTTTTTCATTCGTAAGTCTACGTGATTAAACAAGTTAGTATTTGAAACGTGTCAGACACCTTTAGAAAGATATGCAAAACATTTGTAAATGGTTTAGCAAATTTCCGTTTAAGATTCCGATTTCTATCGCAGTTCGATTTGAAAAAATCGCTCTATTTTTCTGAAAATAACACTGGTTGAGGTAACGAAATTGTATTCCTTGAGCTGATTTATGAAATGTAAATACGAGTACCTCAGAAGAACATGCTGGAAGCCTGTACAATCTAAGAGATAAAAACTCAAGTATATATTATCAACTACAAATGAGCAATGAAATAATCATTAGCTACACTGTTAACCAAATTCTTCATAAATACAATAATAAGTTCTTCCTCTGTTTGGAAAAAAATGAGGATCGTCTATACTTTGGTTTTATCCTTGGCAGTTATCCTTAACTCTATTGGTGAATATAATAATATAATACACGGAGAAAAATATTTCGAGAAACTTTATCCAACTCGGTTGGTAAACTTGGGACATATGGACACTTTGCTAAAGTTTCAATCCTAGTTGGGTAAAACGACATTTTTTAATACTTCATTCATGAACATGAATGTATGACAAAAAATAATACTAATATCTTCCGAACTGTACTGTAATTCATACTGTACATTTAAATGCACACAATTGGAAAAAGCTATGAAACGTTAGATAATGATTACTAATCAGTTGCGTAAAGCGCGATCAAGGGATCGGTAGAAAATATAAGTGGGTTTACAGAAAAGGCATGAAGGAATCACTGACGTTCGAGAAACTTTAACTAACTTGGAGTAGACCGTAACTTGTATGGATCAAAAAAAAATCTTAGACACAATCAATGGCATACACTTGCATACACATTAGTCAGTCACAGCTAATCAGAATACAATTTTGTCGCAAACACACACACACGAAATCTATGGCTACTAAAATATTTTAGAGTTAAGGATTTCCAAAATCACTTTGAACTCATTCCCACAAGTTTTTTGTGTAAAATTCATATCCATAACAAATACATTCCTTGATCTTTTAGTTTTATATTTTCACACTCTCTCAGATTATCCTTCATTTTTAAAACATACCTTAGGCGGTTTGAAATTTTTTTTAAAATCTGATTGTCTAAAATGATAAAATTTTTGGCAATCACACACATTTTGTGGGTGGATGCAGATTGTGAAACAGATTTTCTGTCAATATAAAAAATAAAAGAACTTTACACAGAATGTGATTTACTCAACTTTTTCCATTTTCTCTATCTGACCTCTTCTAAAATTAATGCTCTTCAATTCTTTATTTCTGTTATTCGACTTTTCATTATTTGAAGTTGTTTTACATCTTAAATTTGAAAATTAGATCTACAAATAATCCCTTTCAAAGATGTTCTAGGTATACATTCAAGTTCAAAATGAATTAATCTTAAACATGATTTATAAAATTGACAAAAAAGGCTAATATATTATTTCGAAAAATAGAAGAGAAACCGAAGCATAAATAATAGAAAATTATTCTAGTCGATAATTGTTTATTTAAATATAGTTATTTGCATTCAACTTTAATTTACGAAAGCTCATTTCATTTCTTGAATGTTTCTTTCGAATTATATTCTTCACGTCTTTATGCAAATTATTTCGTTTAGAAATAATACGTACAATTATTTGTAGTTAGTCATTTTTTGAATTAAACAATTCACTAAATAATATTTAATAAAAGAGTTATGAATAGAATTGTAAAGAACTTTTGAACTAATAGAATTATTTTTTGTAAGTTTAAATTGAATGAAAATTACGACTTTTGTCTAAAAACTGATTGTGCTTTGTAAATACTCATTACTCATACGCGTTCAAATTAAAGAATTCACATTGTCCAATACATTTTTGAAAATATTCCACATGTTTCATTTTAGCGCTGGCCGCTAGATGACACTGAGAGACCTTTTGTTAGAATAAATGAAAAAAATGAATTAGAATTTGGTATAATATCGTTCCAAAATAGGGAAAACCGAGGTTTTATTACACTTCTTGGTATGACAGTACCGAAGTTTAATATTATCATACGTGTCTCTAAAACACGAAGACGATAAAGTAGTATTCTAAATACGAAATATTATGAATCTCAATTTCAAGAATTAACTCTATGAGAAAATGATATTCTTTTTACTGAGTTTTTGAAAAATAATTTGAATAAGAAAAATACAGAATATCATAATCTCGAAAACGTATTTTATAAATTGATATTCACAATATAAAGTTGACAGAATTCTGAGACATATAGCAAACTATGAAATGATTATTCTTGATTTTTCATATAGTCTCGTTTGAGAATGCTCCTCAAATGTTTCCGCCGTTTTCCGATAACCAAAATGGACGTGTCAACATCCGATGTCAAATATAACCTTTGAAAACCCTTTACTTGTAACCCGCCTGGACGGATGGTAACCCTAAAGTCAACTCTTTCTATTTTCAATTAATTCATTTACTTTTGGATTTAAAACATTAGGAATTCTTTCTCACGAAATTTATACCCTAAGATAATAAGATTTGATTCAACGAGTACAATTTATAAAATATTACATACTGAGATATGAAATTGGATAATATTATTCATACAAGAATACTATCAGTTCCTGGAAAAAAATGTATTTTATAAAAAATCAATTTAATCATTGAAAGTGATAAAATGTTTAACCTATCTATCAACAAAATATTCCATAATGTAAGTTAGCCGTGGGGTTTAGTTGTTAGGGATAAAATGCGTTAGTAATTTAGGTAAGTTAGGTTCGAATCTCGCCGCAGCGTTCCGATTTTTCATAGCGATTAAGCGTGCGATTATGTATGTGGTGAATAAATAAGGTATATATAATAATGAAAATAATAATTGTGTGCGTGTTTCCGTATTTAATTTTTGTATTTAGTTCCTCCTACTGAAGGTTAAATCTTTTGTTATTTTTCATATATTCGTTTGAAATTCTCATATGCTTTGTGTGGCAACTTCAAACGATGTTTTCACTCTTTCGAATAAAATGTATTACTATCGTTTTAACCTCGCTTGTCAACTTTGATATAGTGAATTTTAAATTCTCGAAAGTTTTATAAGAGTTATTGCATATTATTATATTAATTTTTGATACGCAAACCCTGTTTTCCCTATTTTGGAACGATATTATACTAAATTCTCATTCATTTTTATCATTTATTCTAAAAAAAAGTCTCTCAGTGTAAAACAATGTATTATAAAAACAGGAAGTTTCGAAGAAGGCTTAAAATTTATTTAAAATTTTTGATTGTGTTAATTTTTTTAATGGGAAATTAGCATTTTTCAACAAATATCATCAAGGTTCCTAATTTTCAACAATTATAGGTTATGCTAGCGTTATTTTCTCCGGATTTGCAATTCTTGAACAGTCTCAGGTTATATTAACATTTTCTTACAGAAAATCAGTTCTTTTGCAAAATAATCAATAGATTTGGAAGATTTACAACTTTTGTCGTCAGAAATCTTTTTCCGTGTGCACCACGGCTAATCACGTCCTGGGCAGGGATAGCCCAGGATTGGAAAACCCATTTACTATCATTTATTTTAAGGCTGCCACTTTCCTGCGGCTGCGACACCAATACCGGATTTTACCGAGTTCTTGAGTCGCACTCTTTCGACTCACGAACAACCCACGAAGCTCGTTGTATTTATTTGGCAGGTGCCAGATAGGTTGCCCTATCCGAGCCCCGTCGGTGCCGGTCCCGTCGCAACCACCAGGTTAATCCACTAGCTCTTTGTGATGCACGAGAAGAGGGGTGAGATCGATAGAGTGAGAGAAAGTTATGTCTCGAAAGCGACGGTATTAAGCTCTTTATGACTCCAATTTATGAGACTGACATAATAAAACAAAGTGTATTTATTCACATAAAATAAGAAATGAACACTAACAAAAGAAAGCTTAAAAAATCGCGGATTCCAAAAATGGTCGACAGATCGCCAGAGTGACCCGTTGGCTTCAAAATGGCCGCCCGAGACACCCGCGCTTGCACCACGTCACTTGACGTGCATTGCGCGTGCCTGCATCGCGGTTTCCTTGGGGAACTTTTTTTCACGCACGAGGTCCCGATGGTCACACCGCGTGGATCCGAGAGAAGCACACTGAACACAGAGAAATATTACCGAGGCCACTCATCTTGTAGCCACCTTGCGTAGGTCTCTTTGTTGTTTTCCATTTTACTATTTTACTTTATTCTGGCTTCTCCAAATATTCCAAAATACAGTTCCTCAGAGGTCCCGGTTCACGCAGATGCACCGCCGCCAAGTCAGAAAACGTAAGTCACAGGTCCCGCGTTCCTCTGCGGTTCCTTCCTTCTCGAGTCTTCGTGTCGTGCCTCTCGATTGGTCGGTTTGAGTGAAGTGGTGCAGGGCTGATTGACTCGGTTACGTACTGCCTTCGACACTGCGAGAGAAGCTTAACGGTATGGGGTTGTAGGGTTGGCTCGTCCTGACTCGGTGATCGTCTCAGTACCGCTACTTGCCGCCGGCCGTGGCGCTGAGGTATGATGTATATACGCCATAGGGCTGAAACCTCGCGAACGTCAACTTGCATGTTGGCTGTACTCGGGGACTACGCTCCATCGTGCAGCCAACTTCATGCTCGTTTGATTTCGCTCGGTTTCGCCCCTTACCATGTAATCTAGTATTTTAATTTCACAGGAATTTCATTCTCACATTTCATTAAACATAAGAAAAACACGTAACGTAGTTTACGAACGATCCCAGGGGACTATACGTATGAAAGTTCAACACCTTCTTCGAAATTAATGGGACTGCGACTCTCGGTTTACCCAGCTGTCGAATAAAGTCTAACATAGCAAAAATGAGAAGCTCTTCTAAAGTGGGTAAACTTTCATACAATGTGGAGGAGATAATAAATTAACCAAAATCAATTTTTCTTTAGAATTCATTTTAAACTTTATCAAACCTTCGAGAAAATAATACATTTTTTACTTAGGAAGTTTCACCGAAATTTTCTATTCTATAATCGATTTTGGGGGAATAATTAATATTGCATAATTTAAAGTTTTCTTCACTACATATTTGCAAACTTTACTTAACTAACATGAAATTTTATCCAATTTACCTCAATGTATAACAGAATAGTTTTTAATAATTACGCCACACCCTACCGAAAGAAAATCTCAGGAACATCTTTGGCGAAAATATCAGGCCGGGTCATACACATTTCAGTGAATTAACAGTCTCTATTTAAATTAATGTTTTTATTTATGGCGGTCCAACCTTGAGGATTCCGAAACACGAAAGGCAGTTAAGAAAGGTTGCGCTGCCATAAGGTCTTCAGAAAACTAATCCCTTTTACACTACAAATGTTTTTTTATTTATTTTCATGCATATATTTATTTGTGTCAACATATTTATTTATATATTTATGTAAGTACAGTAATGTCCTGACGTTGAATCTAAAAATGCCATCTGTTTTCACGCATCTCGTATAGTCTGAAAGATACTTACAAAATATGATGTATTTTGAACTTTTAAGGCAAACTTGATATATTTGTAATCGTGTAGATTCATAGATTCTGATTAGGTAACTTTCAAATCCCTTATTTTAAAATTGAAAACAAAAGTTATTTTTTATATTTCAAGCTCTTATATGTGGCCTCCGTTATTAACCGCATACATTAGCCATTAAAACTTGCCACAGGAACTCTATCTACCTGGGTCGTTGGATAGAATAGATAGGACTAAAGGACAACCGTAAATGGGCCCAAGGTGACCGAGCATCTTAAGCAGGGGCCCTTTGCCCGTAAGCGCGTCAAAATCACGAATTAAAAAAAAATAATTTTGCAATTTATGATTTAAAAATAGGATATGTGGAAACTAGACTTTTTCGCGATTCCATACATATGTGATTTGTCAAAACAAAAGTTAAAAAATTGACAAGCAATACATTCGAAAATATATTGTTCCATATATGAAACTTATTGAAATTTCGAACATTTAAAAATAAATTACATGTGCCTGAATTCGTAAAAACTTGTAGATTCCAAATATCCTATTTACAAATTGCTAATTCTAAAAAGTATATATTTTTTAAATTTGTAATATTTGCCTGGTTACGAAAAAAGGGCCCCTCTGCGGGCAATTATTTGGGTGAAATATGGTTTTTAGGCATCATAAAATTAAACCTGGTTCTTTAAAAACTACTTTTTAAATAGCTATAGATAGAAATGTCAGAAAAGTGACTGAACCTGAAATTCTTTAGAGATTTACTAGTCATTTTGTATCGGTAGGGCGTGCATTAATTTTTACTTTTGAAAATCTCTACTCTACATTTCGAAACTTCAATCTGCGTTATTAAAGTTTACCGAACCGCCATGTATTTTTTAACATTTCGCACGTCGCAACTGTTCATAATGATGTCAAACATTCTCTAAGTGGTCCATATATTCCAATTGTACTCAAAAGTTGGGAAACGTTTCCTCAACAAATTTTCTCCGTGTATACCCATGATTTTTAAAACATTTTTAAGATTTCTGCAAATCACCATTTATGCAACGTAATCTGTATTCTATCTTAATTGCTATTTTGCTCAAACCCTATTTCAGTTTTTCCAAAATGAGTTCCAATTTAATCCTAATTTGTTCCGTTAGAATCCGGAATGTGTGTGGCCCCAAGGTATCAGTTTCAATCTAAAATGGTGTTTAAGCTTTGCATAATGGAGAAACAGTTGAAACTACATAAAAACTAATTCCCATCTTAAATTTTGGACAGGGTAGAGTAATCGGTACAATCATTGGTCAGTTAAGAATTTTTTTCAGTTTAACAATTTGAAAAAAAAACACGGTAAGCGTCGAATGAAGTTCTAAAATACGCAGATGGATAATAAATTCTGTAAATATTTAAAATACTATAGTAAGTAAAGCGTTAAAAGTAGTATATAATTTATATTTGAAGAAATTAACAATATTGACAAAAAACGTAATCATTGGCCATGGCGACATAGTGATTAGTATAGGTCAATGATTGTATGAATGGTTACTGAAATGTGGTGAAATGCAGTTATTGACCAGATCAGGATATAGATTATTGATTTTGAAAGCACATTGAATAGCTACTAAATCTCATGATCATTAGCCGGAGTCAAAAACTATTTTCGACATCATTTCCACTCGATGTTCATCAGACAAAGTGACAAACAATTATAAATGTTAGGCTCCGAACCCGAAAACGCCCAATGGGCGTTTAAACTGTGCGCACCGAGGAGTGGGCATTTGTAATTGCCCCGAACTAGGTGAGAGCGCTTTTATGTGCACCGAACTAATAGGTGCGGTTATTCTCAAATGCACCCACCTAGGTGAGGAAAAACTGAAACGTCCCGAACCCGTTCTAGTTGTCTTTAGATACAGAGAACGCATTTTGGAGTAAATTAAAACTTCTTTTTGTGAAAAAAACTAGTATTTTGGATAAGGCACATTCTGAAGCACACAATCCTGGTCAAAGTCAAGGATGAAAAAAAACAGTTATCATATACTAGATAACTAATCTTCAAAAGCAATAAACAAGATATAATTACTATTGTAATTGTTATTGTTATGTCAACATTTGCTCAAAATTTTTAATAAAGATTAGGTACATATCTATTTATCAGTCCTTTTTATTCAGATTTTTTAAGATAACATTTCTTAAACAGATAGCCAATGTAATAATAATAAAATTATTCCAAATTATCAGAAAAAATTAACTTCTAACAAAAAAAAACGAATTTTCAACTAAAGTTAAGAATCTTTAACCAAAAACTGAACTTTTTTAAAAGTAGTTCGACTTTCAACTAAAATTTTTAACCTGAAAAGATGAATTGTAAATAAAAATAAAATAATTAATATTTAAAAAAATAAAATGTTTTAATTAAAAATTAAAAATAACTGCATTCAACCAACAGAAACGAATTTTCAATAAAATGCTTGAATTTTCTTCTAAAAAAGATTAATTTTCCATTGCAATTTTTGATTGCATTTTGCAATAAAGAAACTAATTTTCGCAAAAAAGATAATTCCTTTTTGTGGTAAAAAACTAGGTTAAAAAATTCAGTTGAAAGTCGAACTACTTTCTGAAAAGTTCATTTTTTTATTAAAGATTCATAACTTTAATTGAAAATTCGTATTTTTTTGTTAAAAATTAATTTTTTCAACTGAAACTATAAATATTTAGTTGAAAAGTCAAATTATTGGTTGACAATTCATATTCTCTGGTAATTTGGAATAATTTTATTATTATTACATTGACTATCTATTTAATACATGTTATCTTAAAAAATCTGAATAGAAAAACTGATAAATAGTTATGCACCTAATATTTATTGAAAATGTTGAGCACATATCAATAAAAGGGGTCACAGCGCAAACGGAGCTCAAAAAAGGGGAAATTGGGTAATTTTCTCAGGAAAAAGGGGAAAGATTAAACATTTATTTTTGCATGTCGAAAATAACACACAACCTTTTGATGAGAAATGTTATACTTTTAAATAATTGTCAATGATTTTTAAATGACTTCTGCCATTCAAGAATTTATTTTTAAAAATTGGATATACTTAGGTCGTTGGAAACCCATTCACATTGATACAAAAAAGTAAGAAAAAAATCTAATAAAATTGTAGTTGAACATACAATTTTATTATGTTTAACATCGTTCTCATAAATATTTCTTTCCAAAATTTGTCCTTTCTTCCTTACTATAATTAATACTTTCAATGTAAATTTAAAACTACACTTCATACAGCGAAGTAAAAATGCTAAAATTAATCGAATCGTTAGAGAGGGAAAGCAATTTGTGGGTCGAAATCCAAAACAAGTAAAGAAATCTTGTTTCAAATCGGTTAATATCTTCTGTTCTCTTTTTTTAAATTTACAATTTAAAATTTTTTAAATTCAAAAATAAATTTTGCCTCACTTAGAATTTTTTGAAAATGTACAAAAACATGTTTTTTGGATTGATTCGTACCAGAGAATGTTACAGAGAATGTTACAGAATGTACAGCATGTTATTATTCTCTATTCATGGGAAACATTTTTTTCTTGGTATTTATAACGTTACAAAATCGCAAAAAAAATGAAATCCTAAAAATCCTAAATCACGACAACATTTTTTCCGAAAAAGCAAAATGATAAAATTTTCCTTTGGTTCAAGCTGAATAAATTTCAGGTTTGACATATTCAACTTTTTTTTTAAAAGTGTGCATATAACTCAATAAAAAAAATTCTTTTGAACATTTTCAAAAAATTTGTATTCAGCCAAAAATTTATGTTTAAATTTCGTAATTTTTAATTATTGCTCACTATTAAGAGCTGTAAATATAACAAATTGGTCATAAATTTTGAACCAGTAGAAAAAATTCATAAATAATTTATTTAAGTGCTAGAGAAACTCTAATTATTATTCAATAATAATGGGTACAC
>CAKNWT010313883.1:425-13305 GCA_932066315.1 Andricus coriarius | reverse complement strand
TTAGAACCTGTCCCTTCATGACTCCTTTCGTTACATCTACCGATCTGGAGACGCCCTTATTTCCCTTGATCGCAATGTTAGCTTTAGAGTAAAAGTCCAGTACCAATCTAATAAATTTTGACCCACAACCCTTTGAGATTAATTTGTTCCATAAGATATTATGACTAACTGATGCAAAGGCTGATTTAAAGTCAGCATAGAGTACAAAAAGTTTGCCTGCGTTCAGTCTGAGACGATTTTGAATCATTGCGTCAGGGGTAAAGATCTGATCCGTGCAACCTCTCCCCCTCCTGAAACCTGCCTGCCACTCTGGAAAGAGTTGAATGTCTTCAGCCCAAGCTGTCAGCCTTTTGGAAAGTGACATCTTTTTTTTGTGTATCATTCTAAGAAATGTTTGAGACCACGATATTGGGACCTTTTCTTCGTCAATTATTTTATTAAATAACGAGTTCATGTAAAGGATCAGATTGACGGGCAAATTTTTTAAAAAGTCATAGCTAATACCATCCGGACCAATAGCCTTACCATTTTTGGACTGTTTCAAGCTTGAAATAGTTTCATCAAGAGCTATGTGTGAGTCAAGATAAGAATTTTGAAAATTATTAATCAGTATTAAGTAAGAATGTGGATCCCGGACTGGGTAGAGAAATTTCAAGTACTGTTCCCATATGTTTAAGTCTATATCATCATAATACGAAGGTTTGATTCCATTCGATGATGAGTAGACACCCCTTTGCTCTTCCGTTTGAGAATTCTCTGGTAGCCGTACTGTAGACAACTTGATCGTCAATGTTACGTTGAGGATACGTAATCTGAGGTGGAGAAGTAAGCCATGTCTCACTCACGCATATGATGTCATCTGTAGTAGTATGACTGTAGGTATCATCTAGATTATTAATTCCTCTTGCATTCCAAAATATAATTTGAGATGCTGGTACTGTTGTCGAATTGTTCATGAACTTGGGTTCGACTTGGAGCCTTCGCCTGCCGGTGTTTCCTTTAAATAAGGTTTGATCGACTTTTCTTTTTTAGTATGTTTTATTTTTTTACTGAAACCTTGGCTGGAAGAATCTGATTTTGGAGGGCGACTTCTTGTTGTTTTCCTGCTAGCAGTAGAGCCTAAAGAAAATGTTGAGATTCCCCCATTAGACTGATAAACATCCTAACTCTTCTCTGTCACAATCTTGGCGGCTAAGGATACATCAAAATACTGATTATCCATGGATAATCGGGTTTCTTTAATCGTCAAGGACTTCCCAAGACTATCAAGCTTTTGTTGATAATCTCGAAGCTTCTTGCGTATTTCTCTTTGTGCATGAGTAAAGTCATTTGCAAAATATACCTTCAAAGAGCGCAGATTTTTAGCCTTCTTTAATATTTCGTCTTTGAATCTCTAGTTCGTAAAAGTAACTAGAACAGGTCTTGTTCCCTCTTTTCTTACAATTCCAATCACCTTTTCGAAGCAATAAATAGGAATTGTAATTGTAGCTTCCTTCGAAATCTTGTTAACGGTGTCAAAAAGATTTTCGTTGTTAATCGAATCGTTCTTCACATTGTAGAGAAAAATATTCCTAGATTCTGTTCTATTCTGCCAAAAGATGACATCTGGTTTTGTAGATTTTAAGTTCTTCCAAGATCTTTTCATTCGAGCTCTTTAAAACTTTATATCCTCTGTCATTTGTTGAACACTCGCTCCTGTAGATTTAACATTTTCTTGAATGGATTGTAAGAGAGTTTTTAGCTCTTTGTTGGTCGTCATAGCCAAAAAACACGGCCGACCAGCTCGGTGGCTAAAACTGTAATTCGAACAGTACTAAATTTTACTACAATCATTAATGCACCTTAACTTATCGAACGGATACTTTTATAGAAGACGCGCTACGAAAGTTTTACAATACGGGATACTTTTTGGAAAAAGAAAGATGATCTTCAAAGCATCAAAAAGAGAGTCAAAAATTAGGTGGGGAGAGGAAACCTGCAACCCAGTTCTCAGAACAGTTCGGGTAAGCAGCCAGAAAATATTGAGGAATAGCTTTGTGGATGAAGGAAGAATATCGTGCGATAATTCGATACAACTTCTCTCTTAGTTTAAGTATAGACCAAAGTTGTGATAAGATGCCTCAGGTATTGGGTAAGGATTATCCACACCAGACAATAATTTTCCAAAAGTACAAAGAGTTTGAAAGGGGTAATTTTGGTCTCGCGGACGACTCGCGCTCAGGTCGATCGTCGAAAGCGGTGACATCTAAAAACTTTCCAACTGTGGAGAATATACTGAATGATAATAAAAGAATCACATACTGTTCGATACAGCAAACCTCACATATCAGTGCATTAGCAGTACATGGAATTCCGCATGAATATTTAAAGGTTAGAAAGGTTTGCACTCTGTGGGTACCACATGCTTTGACCGAGGAGCAAGAGGCAGCGTGAGTAAAGCGGTGCTTCTCGGGATGTAAATAGTATTAAAACAGGCGATGAAACCTAGCTTTATTATTACGACGTCCAAACAAAATCACAAAACGAGATCTGGCTTTTTGAAGATGAAGCTACTCCAGTAGTAGTGCGAAAGTCTCGATCTGTAAACAAAAGGATGATAGCAGTGTTCTTTGGGAAACGCAGCATTGTGGAAAGGTTCGTACTTTAAAAACAGCCCATAGTCACCTCTTTCTGGTACACTAAGATATGTTTGCCTCAAATCAATAACCAATTCAAAAACATCAGGCCTAAATCTCGAATCAGCACCTGGCTATTCCACCACGACAATGCATCGGCTTACAAATTATAAACTTGATTATAAAAATCCGATTAATTCAGAACACAAATCAGGTGGTCCATAACAGGCGCCCGGGCCCCTGGATGGATGAAAGAACTCGTCCCTGTCAACATTCCCTTGAAATGTTGGCCTTTACTTCATTAACATGCAGTGAAGTATGTACCTTTCTCCTTTTTAACATGGAGTGCATGCACATATTTGCGATGTCACTAATTTGTCACGGCCAATTTTGTTGTGAAGATCTGAAAGTGAGGACTCCAGATTCCCCATTTTTTGCATCAAAAGTTCAAATTTATCCTCACAGATTTCCTGACCCATTGTATCGAATAACTGACGTGACCCAGATATGGCAACACTAACACACTGTACACCTGACACAACGACCTTGAGAAAATTGTCAGTTTGAACGAAGACAGCTTTTTGCTTAAAATTAATTGCGGTAATGGTTGTAACACTCACAAAACTACTACAAACGAGAACATTAGTGACAATTAGTTGCTTTGAGAGCACTTTATAGATTACGCTGCACAAACTCAGCCCGTAAACAACCAACAATTATCTTAACAATTCATTATTAATTGGCATAATACTCTCTTAGAATAATGCTGGAAAGCGTTAGTGTTTTCTATAATATTGCACATGTTATCTACTTTTTAATTACTGTGAGGTAAAATAAATGCAATTTTACAAACTTAATTGTCTAAACAAATTATTAGTGCTTATAACTATCTTCTCATATAGTCACACTAGATAGTCGAGGTTTTTTCTGAAATTTTAAACTTTTTTCCACATTTCAATTAGTGGGGTCATAATTAATGCAACTTAAAAAACATTATAGTTTAAGCAATTGATTATTGCGGTAATAACTATATTCTTTTAGAGTAGTGTTAGAAAGTTGCGCTTGTTTCTGAAATCGTCAGTTTTGTTTTAACATTTTAGAAATAAACAAATATTAATTAAACAGGAATCATTTTTGAAATATCTTTTTATTATTTCAAAGTAAATTCTGTTTGCTCCTTTACCAATGTTTTCAAAATCCCCTTGCATTTTTCCCAAAACCTATTTTTTTAAACCAAGGTATTTTTTCAAACAGTTTGCAATATACAGGGTGTTCAAAAAGTCCTGAAGTAAATTTCAACGGAGAATTCAATGGTGACCTTCGCTTTGACCTTGAAGTTGACCTTCATGGCTTTTTGAAGGTCAGCGTTGTTTTTTTAAATAGAAAAATTCATTCGGAAAATTCTACGTTCAGATACGTACCCAAGTCATAGGTCAATTGTAACGTTTAAGGTCAATTATAGGTTATTTGAAATAAACAAAGTTTTCCAAAGAGGTCAGTGGAATTTCTGAAGTATTTTTCAACAGGGAATTCAATGGTGACCTTCATTTTGACCTCGAAGTTGACCTTCACGACTTTTTGAAGGTCAGATTTGTTTCCTTTTTAAATGGAAACCCCCTTTGTTCACATCTGCAATCGATAGAGCGAATAATACTACGTTCAAGTACGTATCCAAGTCATAGGTCAACTGTAACTTTCCAGGTCAGTTAAAGGTTATTTGAAATTAAAAAAGTTTTGCAAGAGGGCAGTGTAATTCCTGAAGTAAATTTCAACGAGAAATTCATTGGTGAGCTCTGTATTGATGTTGGTGATGATCTTCAAGGTTTTTTCAAGGCTTTTTTCAAGCAGTTTACGTTTACGTTTAGCATTAGCCAGGAACAACGACGTGTACGTAGTAAATTCTGTTCCCTTTGGGGTGCTTGATTAGTGTTAATCCACTTGCCTCTGACGTTTCGGGGTGCTTGATTAGCGTGAGTCCCCTTACCTCTCACCTTTCGGGGTGCTTGATTAGCGTGAGTCACCCTACCTCTCACGCTTCAGTGAAGATGTTCGAATTGAAAACCTTGAGCTTCTTGACAAAAAGCTATGAGATTGTAAAAATGAGTTACAACATTACGAATCATCTCCCTATCAATCAAAGTAGCCTCTTGCAGAATCCGATTCTGCAATTCGTCTAAACTTTGGGGTTGCGTTGAGTATACTTCGCTCTTTAAATAACCCCAAAGAAAATAGTCGAGAGGCGTCAGATCAGGAGATCCAGCAGGCCACTAGGTTTCACCCCTTCTTCCAATCCACCTATGAGGGAACTGAGTATAGAAATATGCTCGAACCACCCTACCGTAATGAGCCGCTGCTCCGTCCTGCTGGAACTAAATATTTTGAAAATTATCGCCTGTAATCTCCCTTATTGACACCAAGTGGCATGAAACCTTTAGAGAAGAGATCTTTGGTGCAGGCTCCTCATTTTGTATATTTTCTTCCCGGCCTCAACTCGGATGTTGGGAGATTTGCCTAAGTTAATACATACCTTTAACGTCCGTTAGGGTAAGTGCCACGTCCTTCTCGATTATGAAACTTGGCTTTCTTTGCTTTCAAATAGATGATTTGGTTATGATCCGTTTCAATAGTTTGGTGGTGTTGGTCTCTTCGAATTTGGTTGAGACTTTTGTTCGCGATTCTATGATCAAATCTTCTTCAGCTCCTTTTGATATCGGCTCATACTAAGTGGCAACATGTGAAGGATGTCTAGGATATCTAGGACGTCTAGTATGTCTGGGATGTCTAGAATGTCTAGAACGTCTTAGGATGGCTGATTTCCGCTGGGTGGAGGTGTCTCTCTATTCCAGTGGGTTAACTGGGAACTTGCAGGTCCGTCTTCCTGGTGGATAGCTCTCTCTCTCTATCTCTCTGTGGGTTTGTAGCTGATTGCAGAGTAATGCTTTACAGAGGCTGGGCCAGTCCCGTGATCAACAACGGTCGGTTCCCCTATCTCTCGAATCGCATCGGACCGGAAAGGTACCGCTCCATTCTGGAGTGCAGCTTCATGTTGAAGGAAGGTTTCGTCGACTGACTCTTTCTGTTGCTGCTTTCTAGGTTACTGGTAAATGTTTACCTGGAGTCGTAAAGGATTAACAGGCTCTGGCGAGTTTTAGTCTTCGAGTGCATGTTTAAAATCATTAAATTGAGCCGTTTAGGCGATAGTCCTACAATGAGGCCTCCTGGTGAGCCACTTTTCGACGAGAACCCTAACTAGGATTAGAGATTTCAGCTTGTCACGAGCTGTTCCTCAAATTTCCTCAAAGGCAGCAAAGGCACGTGCCGGTATCCACGGTGTAACCTGGTTTTGACCTCGGTTGGGAACCTGGGTTGGTGATACAAGGACGTCAAGTGGCACTTTTTCGGCCGAGTGTGAAAGTTGCAGTACGAGTTGGCGTCGAGGTGTAGCCGGGGCGAAGAACGAATACTCCAATTCACGGAAGGCAAAGTGCCACTTGAGGGTCGAGTGTCACACACTATTTTTTATCACACCAGTCGATCATAAGTGCAAATAAGTTGCATAGAGTCCTAATCTAAACCCCTGAAACGAAATCCAATCCAATTCCATTCAATCCAATTCCATCAAATCCAATCCGATGTCGGCCAATCCAATTTAATTCAATCCAATTCAATTCGATTCCCGAGACGAAGGACGAATACTGCAATTTACATGAAGCAAAGTACCACTTAGGGGCGTCTACATGCCAAAGTAGGCCTAGGTTAAGCTTAGCCTAGGCCATTACCATTGACGATGCTAGATGGTAATACTATTAAAAGTGGTAAGCGAAATGATTCTGTAACCATGGAGAGCATTTTGCTCACCAGTGATAGCTCACCGAAATGTGGTCATTTTTCTCACCAATGTTAGTGATTTTGCTCATCGCCTTCACGCCCGACGCGAAATCATCCATTTATTATGTCTGTGAATGGCTGTCAAACGAGGGTTTTCAACTTTTTCCTAGAAATTTTATCTTTGTTGGTAATAAATCGATGTAATTATTTTGTTGTAACTTCAATTAATTTGATGAAAATTAACTTTTTGTTGACAATTTTCATTTTCAGGTTAAAAATGCAATTCTTTTCTAGAAAATTTGTTTTTCGAATTTCGAAAATTACTGGTTAAAAGTGGAACTACGTTCTTAAATTTAAATTTTTCTGTTGTTGAATATTTATAATTTAAGTTAAAACATGTATCTTTTTGTTTAAAACTTTAATTATTTGATTGAATATTCGTTTTTTTTATAATAATTTTTATATCTAATAATTTAATTATTCCACTTTCGGTTAATAATGTATCTTTTTAGTGGAAAATACAAAGATTTGAGTAGACGTGTAAGTAGTATGTTCAAAACATTTGTTGTCATAGAAAATTAATAATTTCATTCGAATATTTCTCTATTTGATTGCAACTATTTTGTTGAAAATTCGTCTTTTTATGAATCCAAATTAAAAAATTCAAAAGAATTTTTGTAAATGTAACTGGTTAAGAATTAATTACGTTGTTGATGAAAACTGAACTATTTTGTTAAAAATTCATTTAGTTAATTGAAAATTACCAGTTTCGTTGAAAATTGATACTTTCCGGTTAAAGTCAACAGTTTTCTAAAATCTTCGATTTTCAAGCTTAAAAACTCAAGTATTTCGTTGGAAGTGCAACTGGTTTTGGTTTTAGTTTAATCTTTTTGTATGAAAATTTGACTGTGTGATTGAAAATTCATCTTTGCTCGAAGTAAATTATAGTATTAGCTGTCTTCTAAAAAAATCATTTATTCAGTTATAGATGCTACTTTTTTGGTTGAATTTCAATCGTTTTTGTTCAAAAAATGCACCATGTAGTTGAAAATTCAACAATTTGTTCGATAATTCAACTGTTTTGTTGAACAAGTGTGAGTATGGGAAAAGTAAGGGATTTTTGGAAAAAGAAATACTTTCGAATATTAAGAATATCAAGAATATCTGGAAATACATTAGGCTGCATCAGGCTTTGGCGAAATAAAGTATTCTTGAAAATGTTTCCGTGAAAGTTGCAAACGATTAAATAATAAATAGAAATAAATTCAATATTTTGTTATTTTATTTTATTACCCACATATTTTTACATTTTTTGGACATTTAAATTAGGAAAACTTATCTTTATCGTCTGCAGCTGACTTTATATTAAACACGCTCGGATTTGCTTTGAATTTTTGCCATAGGAGAGGAAAACTGCAGAAAACCTTTCTCAAGCACATCAAGTTACCGACATTCTATATCATAGTGTTTATTTATTGAAGGAAGAGGACTAAATTTTGCGTAAGCAAGTAAAAATAATTTTTCTTCTGATAAAACCAAATCATTCAACAACGGCAGTTCAGCTTCGACATTACCCATTTTTTTAACCAAGGTGCAATTTTCCGAAAGAACAGATTGTTCAGAACTTTAAATATCTTCTAAGGTCAGGGTAATGCATGTCATAGTTTTCGCGATAAGCATTTCTAACTTGTGGGTCTAAGTTTCTGCCAGGAACAGGGGGATTCGTTATTCTTAGTCTTCCCACCTTGGCAGTAAAAAGGTACCTTCCGTCGATGGGATAGAAAAATAGTTTATTCACCTCTTCAGACGGATGCAGTGTAATATAATTATCGGCGTTGGACCCTACCATTTTTATTTTAAGTCTTATTATCCCCAAAAATTCAGAGAATCCATCTTCGCAGAAAGGAACCAAAAAAAACATTCCTTCTCTTTCTTGGGCATATCCAATGATATGGTTGTCGTCCTTTTCCACTGCCACTTTCACTTCGCCCGCCGGTAAAAGGTGAAAAGATTCTCGATGGTAATCTTCGTAACTATGTCTGTATATTTTAGGAGTTCCTTCAGAACCGTGGGGTTTTGCTAACAGTGATTCTTGAAGCTGTTCTGTGAATAAAATTTTTCAAGTATTAAAATTACGTTCAGTCAGATCTTGAAAGTGTATTGGGTTGGCAAATAAGTCTGTACCGGTTTTTTGTAAATAATTTATAATTGTTAATTGCATAGCGAAACAAATTTCAAACACCGATACGCACGACCCTTCTCCCGTCACTTTCCATCACTACCAACCCTTATTTCGAACTATTTCCCCTACTTCCCTTTTTCTTTTCCACTCACTAATACACCCCTCATTTCCCGTCACATTGATGAATAAATTAATGATTACTTTAAATCATTTTCGCAAAACCCCACCCTACTTTCATTACTTCCCCACCCTGTATTTCCCCTTACTCCACTTCCCCACATTTCCTCCACTTTTCCTTCCTTTGTTTTCCCTCACCTCAATTACTTTCCCTTCCATTATTTCTCTTTATTTACATCACTTTCCCTAGCCTCATTCAACCTCACCGACCCCACTTCTTCTCTCCTCTTTTCCAAAGCTAACACGCTCCTACCCTTCTTCTTTTACTCAGTCCTTATTGCCCCTTCCTCACTGACCTGGACTACCCTACCAGACCGTCCACACTTTCCCGCACTAGCCACCCTTACTTCAAATCATTTTCTTTACCCCCACAATTTTGTTTCCCTTACTTTTCCTACTAACCAATCCCTTGTTTTCATTCTCCCTCTTCCTATATTTCGTTCCCTTCTCCTTCCTTCGTTTTCCGCCATTTTTCTTTATTCACATTGCTTTCCCTAACCTTATTTCTCCTTCCTTTACCCTCATTCTTTCCTCTACTTCCCCACCCCTCATTTCCCCACATTTGATCTACTTCACCTCCTTCATTTTTCCTCACTTCCCCTATTTGCCCTCGCCTAATTTCCTAACTCGTTGAAGAATTGTCTGGGATATTCCATACACGTACGATAACTATAGCCTTCTTTTACAAAAAGGTAATTTTACATTAAATTTAGAAAAATAAAGTTCAAGAAACAATTTATTGAATTTAAATATCAATTTTCTCTGGGTCCTGATTTAGAGAGAACTGTGCAATAGGAGGTGCAGTGTCATCTTAACCTGAATTATTTAGAATAAGAAATAAATATATTATTAAACTTACGGACAGTAGGCGCAGGGTTAGGTTGAGAAAAAATCGGCAGGATCAAAAATAGAATTCCAATCAGAACCCTCATTTTTGTAAATCAAAAGAAAATCAACTTATTTAGAATTTCGATATCTAAAGAATCTTCTTAAAATTTTTGGGTTTATATACTTTCGCTATCTTATTTGACCTACTTAATTATCAGGTTCTTAATGAAGATTCCGAAGCCATCAGGAACAAATTTAGTTTATTTGACACATCATTGCAAAATATTGTGATAAATTTGTATAATTCATGTACTTTATCATACTTTATTGACGACACAAGTAATCTCCTTCAGTCTTATGTACTTGCAATAAGGCCACGTAATTCGATGAAACTAAAGAAGCAAAATCACACTCCTGGCACGTTGATTCTTTCAAGACCACGCGGAAAAATAATTAATATTGAATGATAAAAATATCGCTACGAACACAGAAAATGCAATATTTTCTTCATCTTTTAAGATATTTCTTATCTCGAGGAATAGTACTAAATTTTACTGCAATCATTAATGCACCTTAAATTATCGAACGGATCCTTTTATAGAAGACGCGCTACGAAAGTTTCACAATACGGGAGACCTACAGGAAAAAGAAAGATGATCTTTAAAGCTTAAAAAAGAGCTTCAAAAATTAGGTGGGGAGAAAAAAACTTTCGACCCAGTTCCCAGTACAGTCCGGGTAAGCAGCCAGAATATGGGTGGTACCGGGGGAATCCAACACCCGGGTCGGACAAAAACCTGCTAGGGGAAGGAAACCCGAACAAGAAACCAGCCATGAAAAAGTATGTACAAAACAATATACCCCAAGGGAGTAGCAATCTCCCCACTGATTCCGATCGGGTTCCAGTCCTGGTGGTAAGTTCCATGAATTTTGGGGGGAACCAAACATACTTGGAAAGGAGCGTCTGTGAGGAGCTGGGTGGTATTTTGAACGTGACCGAGGAGGTGAAAGTCTCCGTCAACAAGATGGACATCGTAGAAATGGATTCCAAACTTTCAGATACGTATAATCTCTTCCAAGAGTTACGAGGCACCATAAAATAAATGGTGGAATTCAGCAGCATGAAGAAGAATATGTGGCTGTTAATTAGAGATGGGCTGGAACTGCCAGACCGAGAGCGATGACCCGAAAGAAGAAGGTAACGAAGAAGACGGACGAAAGATGCACCCAGACTGAAGAATCCGCGGCAGCTCCCACTGTTCATGATAGGAAGCGAAGAGGGAGGACACCCTGAGTCCAGTGGAGAAGAGTCCTTCCAACCCGAGAAGCAAAAGGCCGAGGACACGTGGCACTCCAGCGCCAACGACCTCGACACCGAAAAAGGTGGAAGAAAAGCCGGAGTCCGCAACAAAACGGAAACAGAAGAAGAAAAAGAGGCAGATGCGAGCTAGAACCGAAACGGTCCTTATCAAACCGACCGAGGGGCTTAGCTACGCGACCTCAAGAACCTTAAAAAGGAGGTGAAACCTGACGCCCTTGGCGTAAAAATCAAGGGCGTCAGGCAAACGAGACACGGTGAGGTTCTAGTAGAACTGTAACCTACATCAAAGGGCAGAGCTGAGCCGTCGGCTGCCATCAAGGAGGCGGGGGGTGACCGGGGTAGCATACGTGAGCTTGTCCCTCGCACATAGGTCGTGATTCTGGACCACGATACGACGACAGATGCAGTCGAAGTAGAGGAAGCCGTTCGAAAACATTTCGAAAAACCGGTTGGAGACATTAGGGCCAGCCTCACGAAAAGACCCTTCAGAGGTAATCTGAAGGCTTTCGTGGAGCTGGCAGAAGATCTGGCGGTGAATCTCGTGCGCATTGGACACCTTAAGGTGGGGTGGGTATTCTGCCGTGTGCATAAGAAGGAGGGGGCGATAAGGTGTTACCGCTGACTAGGCTTCGGCCACATGGCAGCGAACAGCGAGGGTCCAAATTGGACCAAATCATGCTGGCGATGCGGCAAAGAGGGGCACAAAGCTGTAATAAGCGAAAGCACACCGCAGTGCTAAATCTGCGCCGCAAAGGAAGGCAAGCCCCGGACAGACCATCGCCCGGGGACAAGGAGCTGTTTGGCGTTGACAGAGGCAGCCTCGATGAGGAAGATTCTTGGACGTGCAAGCTAGCATCGTAACTGGGCAGGTCCAACAAGATGCCCAGTACAACAGGTGAAGACCAAGCTAGCACAAAAGACGAAGGCCGAGGCACGGCCAAAGAACGGCACCCCCTGAAGTAATGCGAAAGCGGTTCCGAGGGAATCATGCCAAGCAGAAAGGGTGGAGAAGTGCTGACCCTTCTCGGTGTGTGTTAGCACATTTTCCACCTTCCCTCGTAACAAAAAAAATCCCTTTTTTAACATGTAGTGCACCCACCTACTTTCGATGACACTAACTCACTAACCCCATATGGATTCAATTGTAGATCTGCCCTTTTGAGAGGCAAATTGATTCTTATGGGGAGCTTTCTCCTTTATAGTAGGTATCCCTAACCAGTCTTGGAATAAAGATTGCCTTAACATTTCTCGTTGCTACCAGGGAGTATCCCATTGCTATAAGAAGTGTCAGGTATATTCTCGATTCCCTGAAAAGACTACCTTCATGATTCCTTTGCAGCATTTTGTATCTCATTATTATATCTTTTTAGGGTTGCCCTGTTTGTTCGATAGACTTCATTCTGTCATGTATACTTCAGAGCAAGCTGCTGAGATCTTCCCTGTAAGTATAACAGTAAGTTGCTTGAGGTTTCCTATTTTGAATTTCAATTCTATCGTCTGTCAAGGTGAAGCATATATGTTTATGGTCCGATATGGAAAGCGTTCAAAGACACATGCCATCCCTCGAACATTTTGCTAATACTTATCGAACAAATATAAGGTGAAACCAATTACCTCGCGCTATCTAGATGTAACGAAGAAAGTTGTATTACTTCGATTCAGTAAAGTTTAATCAGTAGTTAAGATGTAATCTAATAAAGACTCACCCCTGTGGCTGATACCTTTACTACCCCAAGCCGAATGATGTGCGTTAGCATCACATACGATGAGCCGCAGCAGTAGTAATCCATTAAAGTTTAATATGACAACTAATCCGGCCTTGTTACTTGAGCATCTCAATTTCTCCTTGAAAATCCTTGTTGAAAGTTCTTGTATTAATGCAAAAGCCATTTGTTCCGTTTTCAAACGTCTGCCTAAGGTAGCAGCCGCTTC
>CAKNWT010313876.1:446-11198 GCA_932066315.1 Andricus coriarius | reverse complement strand
TAAGATATGACGTTGAAGAAGAGGTGTTGGGACTTTCACAAGCTTGTAGCACACTCTTTGAATCTGAGAAAATCACTGAATAGGGGATTTTTTTGTCCAAAATGTGTTTTATTCATTCACTAATCGCCCACGCTTCCGCTGTGTAAATTGAAGCATGTTCAGAAATTTCAATTTTAATTTCAAGATTTAGTTGCGGAGAATAAATAGAGACTCCGACAAAGGATTCTGGGAATTTGGAACCATCCGTGTAAAAGTGAATGGAGTTAGAAAAAAATTTTGATATGAAATGTGTGAAAGTTATGCCAGGAGAACTATTGTTCTGTATTGCCAAACCTGTTTTTAAATCAACTGTTGGTTCCAAAAGTTTCAATGGGTAACGGGTTAAGTAGTGTAACGGAATAGCTGAGTTTAAGACTTTCTCTTTGTAGCCCTTAAGTTTGTAGTAGGACTTGAAAAGGAAAAAATCCTTATCCAGGCTGAATTGAGTTAAACGATGTTTAGTTATGAAATACAATTTGTCGAGAATAGGATGGAGTGGATGATTCACCGACAAGAATGTTTTAATAAGAAATTTCTCTGATTGTAGTTGGAATCTAGATTTAACAGGAAGTTCCTTTGATTCCGCTTGCATGACAATAATAGGTGTTGAAATTCTGTATCCACCGATTACACGTAAGAATCTATTCTGCAACTTATTTATTTTTCCAAAGAAGGAGTCACCACTACATATGGACAGGGCATGACATCCATACTCCAGAGAGCTCCTCCCCAAAGATAGGAATAATAATTGGAGTACCTGTGGGTGAGAACCACACCATGTATCACATAAACACTTTAAGATATTAAGAACCTGGTTACCTCGATTAATTATTTTGGAAAAGAATAGATTCCAAGATAATGTGCAGTGAAAAATAACTCCCAAAAACAAAGCAGACTCAGATAAATTGATCACGTGATCGTCAACCAAAATATTGACCTGTTAAGTAGTTTCTTTATAGGGACTGGAAAAATAACTAATTTCGATTTTTCTGGAGAAATAAGAGTCCCCTGTCCTTCAAAAAGGCATTTAGGCTATTCAAACTTTGTTGGATAACCGAAATACATTACCCCAAGTCATATGACGTAAAAAAAGCTATGTCATCAGCGAACTCTAAAATTCCGCATCCTGGATAAATAACCGTATGTAGTTTTCGAGTATAAATAGTTTATGAGACAGGGCTGAGGATGCAACCCTGCGAAAGACCTTTTCTGACTGTATAAGGTTCTTTGTTTTCACCATTAATTCTAAAAAAGAGCTTTCGTTCTTGTGTTAGGTTGAGAATAAATTTACGGATTTTAACTGGAAGACCAATCTCTATCAGATCATTTACTAAAATATTCGGAATTACATTGTCATAGGCGGCTTTAATATCTAAAAAGAGACAGGCGGTAAATTGGTTTTTTGCTTGGGGAACGGCCCCTCCTAAATCCATATTGAGTGGAAGGAAGGACATCTCGAGCCTCCAACCAATGAATTAGTCTATTCAATATTAGTTTTTCTGTAATTTTAAGAAAACAAGACGCTAACGCAATTGGTCTGAATTTTTTCTTTGTGCTTTTTGGAAGCAGAAAGATAAAAAAATCCTTCCAGGAATCTGGAAAAACGTGCGCGTTAACAATGTGATTTAAAATGTGGAGCAAAAAGAGCAGAGAAGGTATTGGAAGGTTTGATATGACTTCATAACTTATTTTGTCAAGGTCAGGAGAAGATTTAAGTTTTACACTTTTCAAAACAGAAAGCAACTCTTTGAAGGTAAAGAGATTGTTAAAAATGTCTCCCTGTTGCAACATGGGACTATTTTCTGAGCCAGAAGAAAGAGCATCATTAGGGGGGGGGGAGAATTTTTATCTAAGGGATTTTGAGAGAGGAGTGACTATATTAGTGAAATCGTTGGACATCGCTAAAAAGCTCTCCATGTAAGAATTAATATCCTCCAAAGTATTCAGATTAATCGAGCTAGATGTGGGCGAAGGCGGATTCAGTAGTCTGTGGCGACACCCTCTAATTTTATTCCAGACGTCGGAAATAGGAAAATTAAAAGATAAGGATTCACAATATGATCTAAAACTAGTAGGTTTAATAACTTTAAGTTTTTTGGTAGTTAAAGCCTGATATCTTTGGAAATCAATGAAGTTCTCATAATTAGAAGAGGCCATGAAGTGTTTAAATTTAGCTAACCTAATGCGAGAGATCCTGTCGCATTCATCGTTCCACCAAGGAGGAGAGCTCGGATAAAATTTTTTTCTAGAGGGTTTTCTGTCAATCTTGGGATCCGCCTCATGGAGAGCTTCATTTATGTCTTTCACAAAGGTGTAGTATGCATTGGTGATTTCATTTGGAGATCGGAGTTCAGGAAGATTGTCTTCTTTATGCATTGATATTAGAGAGGTATTAAAAACCTTCCAATCGACTCTTTTTAAATTATATTTATGAGAGAAGAACTGATGAAACGTGAACAGGATGCCCACGTCGATTCTTATAGGGATGTGATCACTGCCTATTTTGTCAACCAGAACTGACCAAGAGGTTATTAGTTTTAAATTACTCGATATAATAGTCAAATCTATTGCAGATTTGGCCTGACCTGGACGTAGAAAAAGGGTCGACTCCCCGCTATTTATTATGGACAGGAGCACGAGGGTTTCTGTACACATTCACGATGAGTAATTGTCCTAAATCAGTAGGAATAGCTATAGCCAGAGTATCGAAAGTGTCGTCTATATTGTAAACTGTATTGATTTGTTTAAATAGAATATCGTTTCTGATAGCAATCATTAAACCTCCTCCTGTGCGATTAAGGCAATCTTTCCTTATAACGTTCAAACCTTTGAACAGAAACCTGGATTGGGGTTTAAGCAAGGTCTCACTTAACAGGACCACGTAAAATTTGTTAGAGATCTTTTCTAATGAGTCTTTTTTAGGGAAAATACCACGACAGTTCCATTGATGGATGTTCAAAGAAGTCTCCTTAGCCATATATTAAGGAGAATTTCGGAAGGGTGCAGCCTGTGATGAAGGTGTGGTATTGAGATTGGAAGGAAACATGGTGTGGGAACTAAAACTGTTAAGTCAAACTGTTAAGAATCATCTGGTCAAAAGTTTGTGCAACTTGAGAAGGAGAAGAAGAAGTAGAAGGGGGTAGTGGGAACCAGGGACAGAAGTTATCCTTCGTGGGGGGGGGAGAGTTTACTGTTGCGTTGTTTTCATCAGGCAAGGTCGAAATCCTGTTCAATCGATTCGAGACAATGTTTTCATTTCTTTGATTAGGGTTTTGACGAGAATTTGCAGGTGGAACATTTTGCTTGTTGTGGTGTTGTGCACGTGAGGGGGGTTTTGGTTTTGAAAAGTCCGTGACAGCAGAAAAGGCCTGTTAAAAGATTGAAATTGGATTGCCCAACGCAGAATCCAAGTCCACATCACCAAGGTTCGGGAAGTTGGAGTAGCCAAAGTTGGGTGCTGGAAGAGGAACCGAACTCAAAGTGGGGGGTTCTTTAAGCATAGAATTCACATCAAAGGTCGATTTATTATTTTGCGCGCATTTTTTGTCCTGATAATAAAGACGTGTCGCATCTCTGAAAGGGAGGTTCTTGTAAGCCGCAATTTTCCTAATCGATATTTGATCTTGATAAAGTGGGCAGTTTTTGTCCGAAGGTAAATGAGAGCCTTTAGAATTAGGGCAAAAGTGGGAATTTTTTTGGGGGCACGTAACTCCAGATGCATGAGGAGCATCCTAGCAAAAATGACAACGAGGATTCTTGCACTGATTTGCTACATGCCCGAATCTACAGCAAGCAAAACAGATTTTAGTTTGAGAGATGTAAGGTTCAACTCTAATTCTTAATTGAAAGATGTTGATGAAGTCTGGGATTTCTTGCCCTTCAAATCTAACCTGCATTTTTTTGGTTTGGACGAGGTCCCCTTTGTCATTCTTAAATAGAAAACGACGAGCACTTAGAACCGCACATTTAGAGCTAGTCACCGAATGTTTAGTTATGTCCTCAGTAGTGATTACGAAAGGAATATCGCGCAGGATGCCTTCGCGAGCAATTCGATAATTCAGAACAAAACCAGTGAGATTGAATCTGTCTAGAAGTTCCTTACTCTCAACAATCTTGTTCGCACATTTAGCGCCGTAGCATTCAACGAGGACTCGAGAGTAACTCGATTTTTGAATATTTTTAATGAGGCCGGGAAAGGAGGTGTGTAGCGTTGTTTCCACCACCATCCCATGCTTAGAATTGCACTTATCTTTGGGTTCTACCGTTACGAAAAAAGGTCCCTTGTTATGGATTGTATATCGATTTTTAAGTAGCTTTTCCTGGGAGTTAAAGGCTTCAGAATCAGTAGTATGCTGAACTTTACTTTTTTCATTACGAGAAGGAGCATTAAGATGAGAGGAGTCCCGCTTCTCCCGTCTCCTGCTTGTGGAGTTAAGGTTATGAGAGGGGGGTTGGGTTGGGAGGTGAGCCACATTATTTGGATCTTGTGAGTTTTGAGAATGATGGAACTCGTTGTTAAGGGTTTTAAGAGACCTATCTAGCACATTTGCGTCCAAGCTTACGATTTGGTTCAAATCTTCAAAATCCATAGCATGTTGTTTCCTGAACCTACGTTATTCAGGGAATCCGAGCTCCCTGATGCATCCGCCATTTTATGGCGCTGCGGCCGTGTGGCCTTATTACTCAAAAAACCACCTACCTGCGCTCGGTGAGATTGAATAGCGATCCAAGAGTGAAAAAAGGAATAAATGAAAAAGAAGAACAGGCATAAACTCTTAAAAAGTACGTCACGCCAAACTGGTTGGAGTGATGATAAAGCCTTGAGAACTCAAGATCACAGAACAAACGAACTTCCCTTGACCACAGTCCGAAAACGACTCCTCGTGTTGTGTACGGGTAAAGGGAGACGTTCAACTTCGTTGGTCAAACAGCCTCCCATCTCCCACCATTTGACACCATTCATTTTGCTAAGCGCGCGCTACATTCAAATTCGTAAACGCACCTGGTAATCCTTATCACAAAATATAATAATTCTAATAATATATCAATCTTGTTTACACCTATATATGTATTACATAATATAACATTATGATATAATAATTACTCATTATTATATAATAATAAAAGTTCAAATTCCATTTAATAATACTTTTGAGCTTTCATGTGCCCATAAAAGTTTTCAAAAATGGTCTTGTAGCCTATTCATAGGTTAATTAAGTATTATTAAAATATTGAAAAAAATATGTTCTAAATTGAAACAAAATTTCGTTTAAAAAACAAAATTTTTTAAAGAAAAACCCATTTTTTACAACAACAAAAATTTGACCAAAAATTTTAAAAAAAATTTTCAAACGTTTTTTTTTTTAAATTGTCAAAAAATTATATTTTGAAATTATTGTCCTTAAAAAAATGTACATTAAATCTTCCAGACACCTCCTCGTCTCATACTTTCCACTTCTCTACATTCGTCACCCCTCACTTCCCACCCTTGGAAAAACGTCTAAGGATGGGATTTGAAACAAAAATCCAAGGCTAAGAAACCCTAAGAAGACAATAATATACATTATTAATATTGTTTTCTGTATGACGCCTTCATACGTGCGTTGAATTTTGCACGCATTTCGTGAATGCATATGTGATAGCGAAATGCGTGTCATAACGCTCGCAGCTACGTGACCATCATCCCGTGATGGCGAAATGAACCCTCTCACGCACGCACAGCATGATAATCACATAATGCGGGTGATGTGAGATGCACGATTGTTATCTGGGATTGTTAATAATTCCTGCAGATATTATACGAATATTATTTTTTCTCTGAAGAAGAAAGTAACTTTTATAAACAAAATATTTAAAAAAAAATTATTTTACTATGGAAATAAGAGGTTTTTTCAACACTCATACTTACGTGGAGATATTTTTGTGAAACTATCAAGATGCAATAAAATAATCATTGCAAACAAGCCGCTTGTTCAGACGTTAAATTGCTGTGTTTATTTAAATTATTGTTAATGAAAATAAAAATTGCGAGTTGGTGCCACACTTTCTTCATTAAATATACCACTGAGATCTAGCTGCAACATGATTTAGCAGAAAAAATCATTTTCCCGATGGAAAACGCTAAAGTTTAAAATTTTTTATGATATTGTTATTAATATTGCAAATATTGAACATTGATATTTTTCTGCAGATATTTATTATAACTTAGAATTAATTCGAAAATTCTTTTATGAGTAAAAGAATATTTCCAAAAAAAAATTTTTTATTCGTATATTTTTAATAATAGTAATTTTCATCTACCCAGTGGGAACAAAATTTGGCGACGTCCTCATGACATCGTTACGACATCTTTACGACAACTTTACGAGACCCTATGTCCATGTCGTTAAGGTGTCTTTACGATATCTTAAAGACACCTTAACGACATGGGGATATGATGTCGTAAAGTTGTCGTAAAGATGTCGTAACGATCTCGCAAAGACGTAGTCGAATCTGGTCTATCGAAGTATCATTCTCCATATTAGGAACAGTGGAAAAAGCAGCAGGCAAGGGGGGGGGTGTTAAAAGTTCATAAAAAATGTATCACGTATTTTGTGAATGGCCCCATACTACTCCTACGAGATACTTAGTCAGATTTAATCAAGATAAAGTCTTTTGTTGCGGTTGAGCACCGTGTGAAAATAATTCTTTATATAAATTGTTTATAACAATTGACTTAAATCTCAAACTGAATATTTACGTTCTTGAAGAGTATCTGCTATAATTCTGATTGATAGCGACTTCTTTGATCCCCGTTCTGTGTTGGACAATTCCCTACTCGACAATCCACACACCTTGAGTCAAAAGGCATTTGAGCAAAAAGTCATAGATCGACTTGGGTGAGTACAACTAAAGTATAAGGACAGCGTAACTTTGAATTCTTGATTTCATATGGAGTGACCTTTTAAATATGATTCCAACTAAATGGGATGATAAAGAATGTTCGTATAAGTCTTTTTGTGTCCTTGTTTTTAGCTGTATTATCCTATTCCACTTAAAGTCAAATATTAAGGCCCCCTGCATTTCTAAAAAAAAAATATTAATACTGACAGGCTCCAAATTCTGTTTGACACAACGTCTCTAATCGTTTATAATCTTAAGATTCTGCAGAAAAGCTTTAATCAAAAATGTATTCTTATCGTACTTTAATTAATGATTTCAGAAGGAAGAAAGATGTTAACTTGTACGGATCATTAAAGGGATTCCCCCTCAGTACCTTCCAAGAGTTCATGGATTTCGAACAAAGCGAAGAAAAGGTTAACCAATTGGTTCGTTACATTAAGAAATAGATACACTATTTAATAATATAACTTTATGTATTAATTAAAATGGATAAAATTGGAATTGATTTTCTAGTTTTACACGATATTATGTCTTGAAGGTATTATGGCTTAAAACTGATCTGCTCTTTTTATTACAGTATTCACACTTAAAGACAATTGGCGGCAGGAAACTAAGAGAAGCCTTAAGTTTTTATTTTAGGGAAGCCATGTCTGACGAACTACTTTCTAAATTCACTTGGTTGGGAGACGAAAATCATGGGAAATTGCGAGGAGCGAAACCTGTTGCGATAATTTATCGTAAGTATTTATATCGCTAAAAAAAATTTCACGCTTTTTGTATTTTTTACGATTTTTCAAAACTTTTTACACCTTAGAACTTATGTTATTTTCTCAAACTACAGTTGCTGCAACAGAATGACGTCAATTTAAAGGACCTGAAACGAGGGAAGAGTTTAAGGATGAATTTTTGGAAATCATTAGATCAGCAGAACAGAGATTCAAAAATCTAAACAGAGAAAAGAAACTGCAATCGAAAATTTCGAAAAATATATGTTGGTGCAGATTCAGAATACAAGAAACAGTTACCAAATTGGAGACAACGAGTATCTCCTACAGAAAGAGCAACATTTAGCAGCAATTGAGAAAGAAATGTTTCAGCAGAGGAAAGATAACACAGGACCACAAAATATAAACCCTTGCAACCCGGACCAGACTAGGTGGGTCTTATATTTTCGGGGTCGCTGAATTCAAATCCGTTGTCCGGTTGGTCCCATCAGGTCAGGGTCAACCCAATGGGCACCATATTTGACGACGTCTTTACGACATCGTTACGACATCTTTACGACAACTTTACGACACCCTATGTCCATGTCGTTAAGGTGTCTTTACGATATCGTAAAGACATCGTCAGATCGTACGACGTCTTTACGATATCGTAAAGATATCTTAACGACATGGACATAACATGTCGTAAAGTTGGCGTAAAGATGTCGTAAAGACGTCGCCAAATTTTGTGCCGACTGGGAAGGCCAGTTCAAGATCAAACTTACAAAATTCATCGCTATCAATTGAGTCAGGGTACCTACAGGTTTTGTGGGTCGCTGAATTAAAATTCGTTGTCTGTTTGGTCCCATAAGGTCAAGTTCGATTCAAAGTCAAACCTACAAAATTCTTTGCTAACCAAATAAGTCAGGGTACCTATAGGTTTTCGGGTTCGCTGAATTCGAATCCGTTGTCAAGGTCAGTTCAAGGTCAAACTTAAAAAATTCATCGCTCACGAATTAAGTCAGGGTACCTGTAGGTTTTCGGGGTCGCTGAATTCAAATACACTGTCCGTTTAGTTTGACCTTAAATTGACCTTGACCCTGACCTGATGAGACACTACGAACAACTGATTTGAATTCAGTGACCCCGCAAACCTATAGATACCCTGACTTGATTGGTTAGCGATGAATTTTGTAAGTTTGACCTTAAACTGACCTTGACTCCGACCTGAAGCGACCAAACGGACAACGGATTCGAATTCAGTGACCTCGAAAAGCTATAGGTACCGTGACTTATTTGGTAAGCGATCAATTTTCTAAGTTTGACCTTGAACAGACCTTCACAACGGATTCGAATTCAGCGACCCCGAAAACATATAGGTACCCTGACTTATTTGGTTATCCATGAATTTTGCAAGTTTGACCTTGAACTGATCTTGACCCTGACCTTATGGGACCAAGCTGACAACGGATTCGAATTCAGTAACCCCGAAAATATAAGACCCACCTAGTCTGGTCCGTGTTGCAAGGGCTTAGATTTTGTGGTCCTGTGTAATTCAAGGATCGTAGAAAATCTTACATCTTCCGGTGGAGAACTCGAAAGTGAAGAATCATTCGACAACAAAATACGCCACAAATTAATTCTGATGCAGATGCAGACGAAAGCGAAGAGGATTTATCGGAAGCTTAGTTGCATATCCTTTATTCTATTATATCTCAACAGTCTGAAGAAGCTAGTTTCATTTCAGAGGAAGTTTATGTTTATATTTTGTTCATTTTGTTTCAAACGAAAAAATATTTCTTTAGTTTTCAAATGTTCCTCTATACAGGGTATCCCAGTACTCAAGGTACATTTTTATATTTTTGAATTCCTCATAAAAAATGGAGTTGAAAATACTAATAAGAATTTGTTGTAAAGTTAATAATTAATGAGTAATTATCAATTAAAGATTAACCAATGGGAAGCATGCGTTAAATGGACAACAATCCTTCTGTCACTGATGAGGGTGTGTGTGTAAAAAAGGAATTTTAAATTTACAGGAAGTTGTGAATATCAATGAATGCAAGTTCACACGGCAACTGAGCGATGAGATATTAAATCTTAGAAAATATGTTTTCCTTTAGAATAATCGTCAAATCAATGAAAAGGTCTTGTTTCAAGACAAACTCTTATCCATTTTTTAAAAGACGCCAAAAGTCAGCAAAGTTGGATTTTGTTGAAACTTATCCTTGCTTTCTAAAAATAATGCATAACTTTCAGTTGCATGATTGAAATTTATGTTTTAAAAGTTTTTTCGGTAGTTTTTCTATGAGGGAAGACAAGAAAGAAGATCTTAATTTGGACTGAAAAATGGTTGCCTATTTTCAAATTTAGGCCAGATGCCAGCGAGGTTGAAAATTATTTACAATTCTTATGATTTTCAGAAAATAATGAATTGCTTCCGGTGGCATGACGGAAATTGATGTTCAAAAAATATTTTGGGTAATTTTTCAAACAGAGAAGACAACAGACGAAGTCTTGTTTTGACGACAAACCCTTACAATTTAATTAAAAAGAGGACGAATGCCACCAAGGTTGGAAATTACTTACACTTTTCAAAATTTTCAGAAAATAATTTATTACTTCCGGTAGCATGGTCGAAATTGGTGAATTCAAAGTTATTTGGGTATTCTTTATACTTGGGTTATAATTTGGGTAGTTATTTGGGTAGATTATACTATTTTTCAAGCAAATTTTTTCAATGTACAGTTTTTGTTAAAAAGGTAATAAAAAAATAGATTTTAAAAAAAGGTTAGTCTCATTCATCATTTTTTTTAAATGTGCAAAAAACATGTTTTTTTTGTATTGAGTTAAATGCAAATTTTTTATAAAAGATTCAATATGATTACTCTGCAATTTTTTTTAGCTGAAAAGCAAATTTCTAACATATTTCTTTCATTCAAGCAGCAGAAATTCCAGTTTCGACGTATTTAACTTTTTCCAAAATTTAGACATAAAATTGGCAAAACTTTGTTTTTGTTAATTTCCAATTTTATATTATTGTTAACTAGTAAAAACTGTAGATATGAAAATTTTGTTTCAAAAATAGTATGATCTACCCAAATAACTACCCAAATTATAACCCAAG
>CAKNWT010313867.1:0-15024 GCA_932066315.1 Andricus coriarius | reverse complement strand
TCTGAAACAATTTGCCCGCGACGTTGTGGATCTTTTTCGACAGCCTTCGGTTGTGCCCAAGTACTAGATCACCCACCTTGAAACTCATATCGCGTCTCTTACCGTTATAATATTTCGCTTGGGTCTCATGGGCTTTGTCTAAATTTCTACAAATCAGGTCGCGTAAGTGATCTAATCTAGCGACTCTCTCAGCCCATTTCGCGGGCTTAGACTCTTGATGCTGAGTGCCCGATTCCAATTCTCTACGTAGGGATCGGTAAAGTACGGGGTTGCGGCCAAAGTTAAGGAACGTTGGGGAAACTTTCAACACACCATGTACCGCTGTGTTGTACGCGAACCTAAGTTCGGGCAAATGAAGATCACAATCCCTATGATTGTTCCTCAGAAAGGAAACAATCGTAGCTTTCAGTACACGATTCCCGCGTTCGGTGGGTTTGGCCCGTGCATGGTAAACGAGGTTCGTAGTGTGGATGATCCCGCTATTTGTGCACATTTGACCTACGAGTTTATTGATAAACTCGGTACCATTGTCGGAATGAATAACTTACGGTGACCCCCAACGAGATACAATTAGGTCCTCGAAAGCTCCTCTTACTGTCGCACCTTTTGCCGTTCGAATAGGAAGACACTTCACCCATTTCGTGAACAGGTCTTGAAATACTAAGAGATATTTGTATCCCGCCTTACTTTTCGGAAAAAGCCCCATAACATCCCCTCCTCTAATGCGTTCAGTCTTAATTCTTTTGGCAGGACCAATTTCCAGGCCCCTAAATCTGTCATCAATCCGTCTATTACCGGGTCTAACTTATGGCGATAAAGCATCCCGTTCTCTACCTTCCCATCAGGAAAACTCTTGGGCCTTTCCTCTGCCAATCTTAAGCGGCGCGAATACCACGAGTCTTCCGTAACGCCTATGCTAGCTACTGGTGCACCCTTTCGGTCGACTATGTCAAATTCGTAGCCCTGGATTTCTAAGCCCCATCTAGCGAGTCTTCCGGACGGGTTGCGCAGGTTGTTGAGCCAACGAAGGCTGCTATGGTCAGTGATGGGTAAGGACGACCCCTAGCCCAGAAGCACTAACATTTGTTTGGAGATTAAATGGGTTGTCCTCTACCTCCTTAAACAGGGGATACGCGCGTATGAGGTCGCTTATCAAGGCTGCCTTTAAATTGCCAAAGGCCTCCTGTTGTTCCTCCCCCCAATGCCACTTAATTTACGTTCGGAAAAGTCGGGTACTGCTTAAACGATTATGGATGCTTGATTATGGGCGCTTGAAGGCGCCTTCAGTCCACGTTGTCGATAGGTATTATATTTTTTTTAAGTTTTCATCGTTGCAAGAAAAACTATTGCAATTACTCCATGACCTTCCAATTCAAAATTTCACGTAGAATCCGAACTTTAACAAGTTAAATGTTCATCTTCTTTTTTTAATGAGTTTTTCTTGCATGATACGGAGAGGATACGATGTGGATATTATAAGGATACGCTGTAGCGTATCCGTTCCGTTCATTCCGTTCGCTAGGGATTTCAAAATTTTTCAGAAGATTTCGCAGAGATTTCAATTTAATACAAATAATTTCGGAAATATGTCACAAATATTTTAAAAATTTCAGAAATGTTTCATAAAGATTTAAAAATAATATAACATTTTCAAAGATTTAAAACAGTGTACAGTATGACAGATGTCAATGATTTCAAAACATTTCAAAGGTTTTAAACGATTTCCAAGTTTTTTAGAAGCTTTTAAAAGATTTCACAAAGATTTTTTAATATTTCAATGATTACAACGAATACAAAAGATTTCATAAATATTTAGGGATTCATAAAGTTTCAACAAATTGGAGAAATTTCAAAGGATTTCAATGATTTGAAAAGAACAAAAAAGATTTCACAATCAGAGAATAATTTCAATAATGTTTCACAGATTTCATAATGATTTCAAAAGGTTTAAAAAAATCCCACCAAGATTTCAAAGATATAAAGGAGTTCAAAGACTTTACAAATTTTTTTAAACATTCCAAAAGATTGTTAAAGATTTCACAAAGATTTTAAATTCTTCAACAGATTTCAACGAATTCACAAGGATTTCGAAAGATTTCGCAAAGGTTTCAATCATTTCAAGGATTTCAGAGACGACTTATGTTCACAAAAAATTAAGAAATTATTTATTTATGGTTCTGCTTTGATCAAAATTATTGGAAAATAAAAAATGAAATGGCTTATTTTTGGCATATATAAAAAACGGTTATATTATTATTTGATGTGAAAAAGTAGACCTGAAAAAACTTGGTTTTAAGACCTGGAAAACCTGGAAAAGACCTTGAATTTTGTTTTTAAGAATCATTGGACACCCTGCATAAGTTCCACAATAGATAGGCAGGCGCATTTCTTGACACATTCAAGGTTATTACGAGAAAAACAAGAATGGTCTATTGCTTCCTTATAGATAAGACATTCATTTAGTGCGCAAATATGCAGGAAATATGCCGGAAACCTTTGTCACGTTTCTTTGCGAAATTTGCAAGCAATTTTTCCAAGCCCAATTTTTCCAATATGTGAAATTTAATATAACATCCTGTTTCCGTCTAACGGATCAGGTTGAATCTGATAGCTACTGCAGTTTAAGAATTGTAAGAGCCGAATTCATGTAAATACGTTCAAGGTGATAACAAGGAACAAACAAATATGACTTATTGCTTTCTCATGGACAAAACATTCCTTTAGTGCACAAAAGATGCAGACGTAGAGCTGAATTCATGTAAATATGCCCAAGCTTATAACGAGAAAAACAAGGATGATTTATTGCTTCCTTATAGATACAACATTCTATCCTGCGCAATTTCTGGAGAGAATTTCTTTCGTCAGCAACTTCAAGGTTATTGTATTGACACATTACATTTTGCGTTGCAAAATATATATTCCGAAAGTGCTGATTATAATGTAGAACGTTCTGCAAACACGTTCAAGCTTATAACGAAAAAAACAAGGATGATTTATTGCTTCCTTATAGATAAAACATTCACTTAATCCGCGCAATATTCTAGAATCTTCTTGATGACGCCATCAAATCATAATGCCCAATTTTCAAAAATAATTTCGTATATAAACAACTTCAAGGTTATTGTAATGGCGTATCATATTTTTCGTTGTAACCAAAAAAATTATATCTTGAACGAGTCGATTATAGTGTAGAGCGTTCTAGAACATTGTTGCATTATATGATGCAAATTGTGCAATGTCGCGAAAACGAATTTTACGTGTTTCTACGTAAAGAACATTGTTGCATCATATGATGCAATATTGTGTAATGTCGCGAAAACGAATTTCACGTGTTTTTAGTTGTAGAACCTTCAAGAACATTGTTGTATCATATGATGCAATACTGTGCAATATCGCAAAATTTTAATTTTTAAAAATAAACACAGTAAATTATTCGTGTATATGAAACGTATTTTAAATCTTGTGTATCTTCGATGTCATTAGGGGGCCTCTAAACTTTTTCCAGTAACTTAGATATCTTAATGATTTCCGTCTGCGGAAGTGGCTGCCTGTAAAATTTTTTATGGATATCTTTTTTCTGCCCCAGGAAATCCGCGAAATCAGCAACTTCGAGAACTGCTAATTTGAAAGTAGCGCCTTTTGTAGCTATGTGCTTTCTCGGCTTAGTTGCCCTCAGTAAATGAGGCTTGTCTACTCCACATATATATGAAATCTGCCTCATGACTCTGCAGGCTCGTAGATGATGGGTTTCTTTCATAATTCTATGCGGAGTTCCAAGTACATTTTTATTCGAACCGTGAAGGCCACATAGACTTCTGAACTTTATCACGAGCTACATATTATCACTTAGGGTTTGCAATAAAAGTAGTGGCACTATTCTGCCTTTTTTCCCTCGAATAATTATTCTGTTGTACTTCTTTACAGCTTCCTTTCCTTCTTTGGACAATGGGTCAAAAATTTGTTTTTGCGCATGAGGATCAATTATCTGGCGATTTTGAAAGTCCTTGATGTGCATACGTTCAAGTTCTCCTGGCCGTCGTTTATTGAATACCAGAAAAGATATCAGTGTATATTTGAGCAATTTCAGCCACATATTAAAGGTAAAGTCTTCTTCCAACTGAGCTGCTGCTTTATTCCTTTCGGTGTTTAGATGACAGTCCAATGTCCTTGTATCGGCATCGCTTGGTAGTTCGATAATTTTTTCGAATTAATTTTTTATTTGTGTCTCTGACAGTTTGGTTTATTTTTTCGAAAAACTTTTGTTGATGAAATTTTAGAAATAAACTGATCCTAGAAATTTCATAATCTCTATTTTTCTATCTCTAATATGGCCCTCGTGAATTTTGAAATTTTTTCCCCCAAAACATGCCCCATAATGTCCTCTATCTTCACTAAAATTTTTTCCAAAGTCCCACTGTGGGTTCCCGAGATATTGATAAGAAAGCAAAACATTCCAAAAAGAAAATATCAAATCGGAATATTATCCTTCTCCCCCCAACAAACATTGGGGGATGGGTTAAGTGGGAATTATAGGGTGGTGGGGGGCCCTACAGAGGTACTTTTTTTTAAATTTCCGGATTTTTTTTTAAATTTCCTGAATTTTTTCAAAATTGACCGAATTTTTCAACATTTCCCAAATTTTTTCAACATTTCCCGAATTTCCTGAAAATTGCCCAATTTTTTTCAAAATTTTTCGATTTTCTGCAGAATTTCCCGTTCTTTTTAATTTGCCCGATTTTTTCAAAATTTCCCGAATTTTGTAGAGAAAAATTTTTTTATTCCCGAATTTTTCCAAAATTTTCTTAATTTTTTTTTTTAATTTCCGATGTGTTTTCAAAATTTCCCGAATTTTTTCAAAATTTCCAAAATCTTGCCAATTTTTTTTCAAAATTTTGCTATTATTTTTTCAAAATTTCCCAATGTTTTTCCAAATTTCCAACATTTTTCCGAAAATTGTATTTCTTCGAAATTTGCCGATTTTTTTTCAAAATTTGCGATTTTTTGAACCAATTTTTGTTTTTTTTTTCTAAAAATTTATAGAATTTTTTCTTCATACTTCACAATTTTCTACAATTTCCCGGATGTTTTTTTTCAATTTCACATAATTTTATACATTTCAATATTTCACAGATTTTTCTCAAATTTACCCCCGTTTTAATTTCCTAAATTTCAAAATTGTCTAATTTTTTGGGAAACTGTTCCGTTTATCCCCCAAATTCAACCAATTTATTTTTCAAATTGTTTTTTGGCTCGTTTCCGGGTAATTGATTTTTGTTTCACTTTTCCAAAATTGTTTGCTAAATTTCAACAATTTGTGTTCTTCTAAAATTTATTATTTTCGATTTGTACGGAACTGCACCGTTTGATGTCATCAAAATTTACTGTCTTTTCCTATTTTCCCCATTTATTACCCATTACAATGACCAAAATTTCTTCTCAATTTTCCTTTTATTTTGCCTACATTTTCCCGATTTCGTTTTTTACTTTTCCGAACTTATTTTATCAATTAAACTCTTTTTCTTCAAGATTTCTCGAATTTTCTTTTTCCCGAATTCTTTGCTTTTTAATTTCCCGCTAATGCGCGATTCGATTTCGATTTTTTTCCCAAAACAAGTATAGAATATGTTCCTAATGATAGAAATAATTAATAAAGACATTTTGGAATTTTAGTTGGTCATTTATTACAAAATTGGCAAAACAAGTTGAATGACTAGAAACGTATGGGCAATCTCGGTGAAACGAGGCAAACCAAACCTTTTTTATTTTTAAAAATATAGTACTTTCTTTATATTATACTTCACATAAACAATCCATTCCGTTCAAAACCAATGTGTTTTCAACGATTCGTAATATCAAAGAAATTTCTACAATACATCTTGTTTCTTCATATAATGTTTCAAAATATGTGCAACATATACAAAAACGTGCTCAAAACTATGCGGCAAAGAGTTAATGCTCATGACAAACATTTCCCGATTTTTTTTCAAATTTCCCGATTTGTCTCAAAATGTTCTGAATTTTTCCGCTTTTCTACATTTTGTTTTGTATCCAAATGGCTACATTTTTTCAACATTTTCCGTATTTTTTCCGAATTTTCGTTACATTTCTCGATTTTTCCAAAAAATGTCCACTTGTTCATTTTTGTTTTTCCGCAATTTTTTTATTTTTTTTCATTTCAAAATTTCCTGTCTTTTCTCGGAATTCCCTCCATTTTCTAAAAAGTTCACGATTATTCAAGAAAATTTCCCCTTTTTCACACTCTTTGTTTTTTTTCAAATTTCTCGAGATTGTTTCTCAAAATTGTCAATCTTGTTCGATTAAAACGTAGAACATCGAAATTATGAAAAGTACTGAATAAAATCGCCTGTAGATGACAAACAGCTCATTTCACCACTTTATAAAATTTTTTCCTTACACATTTTTGCTGTTTGAAAACTGAATTTAATTGAAAACTATTTTTACATATTAAATTTAAAAATTAGAAATAATATATTAAGCGAGGTGTTTCTGTCTATAATTTCTGAAAGTTTGTAGAGATGTGCGCTCTTGTACAACAAAATTGGAAGTAGTTACATTTTTATTCTTCCCTATGTGACAGGCATTTGGTCTGCTTTGTTTACAAACAAGCAGTTTGTTATGCAGAAAGAAGCAAAATATTCACGTACACAAGACACTTAAAATGTTGCTTCCTGATATGAACATAACTGAAATAATTATAGGTGCAAAACATACTTTGTCATTTCGATATTTCTTGGGGAGTTGAAGGGGTCATTTAAGCAGATAAACATAAAAAAATCATTGAAAATATCGAGTTCCTGAAAGCGAAACGGCCAGCCCGCTGCCTGATGGTGCTCAGTACTCACGGAGCTATCGTTGGCGGCGCCTCATGCTTTATTCTAAAATGCATATTTCCGCCAATTTTTAATGAATCGATCTGAAAATTTCCACAAATCTTCCTTTAATAGTAAGGAACAAATGTCTCACTGGAAGTTGTGTCAACTCTAAAGTTCCCTCGATACTTTTTGTCGGCGAAACTGAAAAAACGGGGTTACCGATCTGTCTCAATTTGCAATTAAATATTAATAAACAATAGGCGATTTTTGACTTTCTTCTGGTTTGTAAGCATCGCTAGGGTATATTTCGTTGGTATATGAAGCTTCAAACAGTTTCAATAATATTTGCCCAACTTACGACGATTTATTTCTTAAAAACTAATTGAATTTTGGTACACATTTTTTTTAGTTTATCAGGCTTATTATAAAAAATAATTATCCGATCAAAAAATAGAAAATAGAAAAAAGTTTTGTCTAGCCATTATCTACAAGCCTATATTTTTCAAAAAATAATTTTTTGACATTTAAAATTTCTGTCCACCCAGACGTTTGGACAATACTTTTATCCGATCTCAAGCGCTGGGCGAGTTTCTCGATCTAGACACTCAATTTCCACTTTCTCTTTGTTCTTATAATTTCTTTTAAAATATGTGAAAAGTATACAAAAACTATGCCGCTAATGGTTAATGCTCATGATGAAAATAGACAATCTGTCAAGAGCTTCTAACTTCCTTAGGTACCACTTCCTCAGGTACGCCTTTCCCTCAGTACCCCCCTCTATTCGATTGTTATTTATTGGTTATACATCGAATGTGCACGTATAATCCTCCGTCAGTTGCTTTTGGTTGACGCCCATGAAAAGGTGCAAACTGGAGTTTAGTGAGTGAAGTTGGAAGAAGTTTATTCTCTAGCGATACTACTTTTAATACTGCTAGTATCCCAAAAATTGGAAGGAATAATTAGTAAGTTAGTATTTATATTTTAAACAGTTTTTAAACATTTATAGGGTACAAAAAGTTGACATGACTTTTTTTATTTCAATGAAAATTGGCAAAGTTATATTCTTTTGAACATTGCACGGAGAAAAATGGATAGTCAAACTTGGAGTGTCAAAGTTTAGATTGTCAATTTGACCTTCTAGATAGTACCAAATACAATCCATAATTTTTTCCTCATAGTCGGGCAGACCATAATTTTATAGTCTATTAGAGTATCTTCGGAATGTCAGATTGACAATCTGAGATTGTCAACCGTTGAAATGTGCGCGCAAATTGTAATATCACGTGACCATTACGGTACCAAGCGCCGGCACCCCACTCCCGCCAATCTCGACATAAACTCTGGTATGCTCTCGTGCCTTGTGAAAATAATGTGGGTGAGTGTTTTCATCAGATCTTTTCTCTTGAGATGTTCGGACTCTTGTGGATAATAGGTAAGTAATCGTAAGTCTACTCTAATTTAATAATACTTAATCTATGTTAGATTAATTTGGTAATCTCTTCACTTTTTTTATTTTAGGAAATATGACGAGTGAACAGTCGACCCACGGGGTATAAATTCGTATACCATTTCATTAGCTTGAATGAGACAATAATTTTACATTTTCAATTTCTTTGGAATAGGGATACTTCTTCATTTTTTACATTTTTACAGAGTTGCCTGGTAAGAAGACTTGCATTTAATTGATTAGGATTAAACAATGTATTTTCCCTTAACACTGATTTTTCCTCTCGTCTCTTATATTCCAGCGGGAGCGAAAAAGAGCCAAGTGCAATCCATATTCAGAGCCGTTTCCCTGTGTTTTTGGCGTGGTCAAACATAACCTAAAAATGACTAAAAAATATAATTTTATATTGTATTCCTTTTTTTAAATCCTTTAAATTCTTAATTGTTCTTACCAGGTCCAAGGGAGGACATTTTGGTTTTGAAATTTAAAAGATATTTTTTTTCAATTTCAGAGAATGACATCGACGATGAGTCCGTTTTAAAATCTATCAAGCACTCGACGCCGAATATCATACAACGGGCCTGCAGTTGTTTGCCTTACTTTTTTGTTGAAAATTCACTTCATCTCTTTTTTGGGATGTATATTCAACATTCTTCATAAAAATGTTTATTTTTTTATTTAATTCGACTGCTTTTGATTTCAAAAAATTAAGTCGAAATGCAAGCATTGCAAGTAGGTAACCGAGCTTGATACATTTCACTACAGTTATCTGATTATTTATTCGAAAGACGGAATGAGGTGGATCTGTCCTCAGCTCGTCATGCCATCCTGGAAGGCGCATACGCAATTTCATTTATCTTTATTTTCATTTTCAGGTCAATTTCATAATTCACAAAGTGTTTTGTCAAAAAAAATGGAAATACGTTGTTGATTTTTGAAAAAATACTCAAGTGAGGTGAATTTAAAATTCACGTGAAAGAGAAATAAAAGCTAATTGAAATCGCATAATAGCCTCCCTGAGTATTGTGCCGATTCTCATAAATTAATAACTGACTTTACATCTGAGCGCGTTTTCGCACAATTCAGTTAGGCTCAACAGTGGACGCTAACAAATCCTCTCTTCTATGCATATAGCTATAGCAGAGTAGTCATCTCTCGTCTCATTCTTCCTCCTCTTGTGTTGTCCTTCCTCGTTTCCGCCACCTTTATTCCTTTCGGTGTTTAGATGACAGCCCAATGTTCTTGCATCGGCATCGTTTGGTAGTTCGATAATTTTTTCGAATTTATTTTTTATTTGTGTCTCTGTCATTTTCGTTTACTTTTTCGAAAAACTTTTGTTGATGGAGTTTTAGAAATAAACTGATCTGGAAATTTCATAATCTCTATTTTTCTTATCTCTTATTCTTTCAAGCAAATTCCCTAGATTTGTTATGTGTCTTCCCAAATTAAATGCGTTACTTGGTACATCATACATTTCTGTTTCTGGATTGAAACGAGCCACGTCGTGCGTTATCGTAGTACGTTGGACCAAACACCTTTGTCATCTCTGTAATTTCGGAATTTCTTGCCTCTTTTGCCATCAGAAAACGAGTGACTAGCCTCAACCTAGCCCTTATCGTATGATTATCCTGAACTAATCTGTGCTTCATGCGAAGGCTATTTCCATAAGCAATTATCAATTGATCATGAAAATATAAATCGCCTTTTCTCACACGCCGCATACGATACTTTTTATCACAACTATATGAAAAAAGTGCGACTTTGGCATTCCTATAAAGCGAACGCAAAATCTCCGAATCGAACCAAATCTTAAATCAACGTCTTAATAGGCTAAGTAAACCTTCCTTGTAGGCGCTCTACGCCTACACTGACTAATTTTCTCATTATGGTGTAGCAGACGGCGTTTGTTAAATTGCATGAATAATCATCGCGCTCTAAGTATACAGTTGACAAAAAGTGGAAAAATTCAGAAAAAATACTCAACTTTCTCACATTATCCAAAGAGAAAATTATTTTAAAAAATAATGAATGATAATCAATTATTTAAACAATTATTTTGTGTAACTTCATTTTAACATTATCTTACTATGGTTTGAAAGTGAACCAAAAATGGAAAATTTAAGGAAAAATTGCCGCTTTCTAGCTTCATTCAAAGAGAATATTATTATAAATAATACATGGTTTCAATAATAATTATTTCTGTTAAATTTAATTGATTATTGCTTCGCTCTAACTGAAAAGTTGAAAATCAGCTATTAACAATAATAAATTGTTTAAATAATTTATTTAAACATCAAATTATCAGAACAAAGTAATATTTTATGTATTAGAAACAATGTTTACTAAACGAAACCTCAATAAAATAATAGCGCAAAAAACTCGCAATACCCAATTTTTCACCTATGGGATTTATTTGAAACCCTATAAAACACACTTAGGGGGGTGAAATTCAAAGATGACTTTCTTAATCGCATTCTATGGCTAACTATGTAGAAAGGTTTTCAGAGTCAACTCGATACACCTAATATTGGCATAAAATAAATAAATAAGTAAAAAGTAAAAGTGTTTTAAAATATGATTTTTTAACATCGAAATATAATGATTTATCAATAGGTAGAGCTGTCAATATAATAAAATTTTCGAAAAAAGAAAAGAAAAAGAAAGTATCCTCCAAGAACAATTTACAATGTCGACGTGACATCGTGGAAATATGAAAACGTAAAGGTTTCGTAATTGAAAAAAGTCAATGAAATCGAAAAAATTGAGATTAGTATCTTGAAACACAACCATTTTTGGTAATTATTGCATTATGATGAAGGATTTAGAATTTAAATAAAATTTTTATGATTTCAAGAATTGAATATGGAGGATTTTTAATCTTTCCTCTATCTATTTAAATGGTTAAAGTTATGTTAATAATATAATGAATATGCTGGAATCAAATCAGTATCGAGCCTAATATCGATAGTTAAACGAGGATTGAATTTGAGCGTGTAAGAAAGCGGATTCTTGGTAGTAGTTCTGCTTTTCAGTGTGTAGGTCGTCCTTCTTCTTCTTCTTCAAACTCTGATACTTCTGAACCCTGGTATAAGTTAACTAAAGGCGCGTTATTAAAGAAAGTAGGATTGCTACAAAAGATCAATTTTGGACCAATAAGATTAATTTTCTTTCAATTAGATGAATTTTGAGCAAAATACATGAATTTTCGATAAAATAGTGTAACATTATCGAATATCCTTTATACGTCATCGTTTATTTTTGAATTAGTAATACTTTACGACGTTGAGTTGAGATCCCATATTATCGATTTTACCACAATTGTCTTATATCTTATTTTCCTCGAGTTTAAATTCTATGAAAATATTGGCATTTTTAATGTAAGTTAATAGTGATGTCGCAATTCAGAATTTTCTTCGCAATAGTGAGGATTGCCGAAAATTATATATCTGACTTGCTTTTAATAGACTCTATCCCACAACTCGAGACCAATTATAAAAAATTGGGTCAAGTTTGGGAAGAACATTAAAATTAGCCCTTACCAACCTGTTGTTTAAACTAACTAACAGTGACACCCTAGAAACAGGAATGGGTACTCCATTTTCCCCTGGACGATCTTCGATGCCTTTTCTTATGCGCAAGCTTTTGACACGAAAATACTTGGCAATTAAGAAGTCTTGACAAATGTAGCTTTCGATAGATCTCAACTCAACCCCGGCTGATATCTCAAAAACCTTAACCTGATGACGATTTCAATTCATTTCATCGACTTATGACAATATTTTGGCAAATTTATGTTTTTTTTTCTTGGATTCTAGGATCACAGGAGCGAAGTCAGAATCGCGCAGATTATCGTGATTTCTATGGAGTGGTCACGCTTGATTAGTGCAAATCATAGTGCCGTGTTTACCATACACCGTTTTCTCTTGTTTTGCTACTCTTGTTTTTAAATCAAATTGATTAAACTTTATTTTGGGCCTTTCAATCAGCGCCTAAATAATTTTAAAAAGGAAGTGACCTACCTTTTAGTGATCATTATTCCTTGAGTCTGGAAAATTCATGGGTCTATGTTGGGAATTTTACTAAGTCCTAAGCTTCAATGGATTTTCCTATCAAGGTCATTCATCTTTAATTCGTGATCTTATTATGCACAGCGTTTCTCAATCTCATTCAGATAAGCTCATGTTTGAAAACGGGCTGAAAATCTGAATAGAGATGCATGAAATCGGCCGACACATCACGGATGAACAAACAAAATTTTTCACACAAACTCAATATTGCCAAATAGTCGGGAGTAATTTAGAGCCACTGCATTGGCATTCTTGAGCTTCCACATTTTCGTGGGTTGAAAAAGAATGAACGACGTTAGTCTCCAACACAGCTCTAATCAATCACAACCATGACAGGTCACGAGTGTGGTAATTCACTAAAAGTAAGAAAAATGTATAATGATAATTCCTACCATGGGAATTGGAAAAACAAATTACTTTGAAAGTCCAGTTTTCCCCATTTATCTTCTGCCTGCGTCCTAGATCGCGAGCCTCTGAATTGGCGAACAAAATTCTTCGAAGCGCATGCAATCGAAAAGAGTTAAACGCTGAACGCAGCATTCCCCAGAACCATTCAGCGCAGACTGTCGATCCAGTCGTTATTCGGTAATGATAGCGGTCCTCTAGCCGCGGACCTCTTATATCCCCACTGTTCGAGTGGTTGCGCACGCAACCACACCTGTTACTCGTAGCGGTACATGCGATCTATATAACTCTTTCACTAAGGAATTCGAAAGTCACTCAGCGGCGTGTATATTTTATCTCTCACCCCCTCTTAAGTAAATTTAATAATTATGACTAATGTTGCACTTGAAAAAGATTGATTGCTTGACACATTTGAAACTTCTGACATTTGCAATCCAAAAATGCAACTAAAAGTTTTTTTATAAGCGAGGACAACAGTCGATTAATATAATTTTTGTTCAAGCTGGTTTTTTTTAGTGTTATATAGCAGATGCCTTTCGCTTGCACCAGAGTAAAAAAATTCTACTCTTGATCTGATACAATTTCGCCTACGTTATCGCCCTTCGCGCACGTTTCGCAGCTTAGATCGAAAACTGTAATTTGAATCCCTAATAGGATCGTCGATTAATGTGAATACCATATTGAATACAATATGAAACAGTTCCAGTTCCTAAGATTTCCAGTCGAAACATATATTGAACTATAAGGAATGAATTTCTAACCAAATAGTTGAATTTTTAATTCCCGGAGAATACGTTTCTTATAAAAATAGAATCGTTCAATATTCATATAAAATTGGTACCACATTCAGTCGCTTCAGCTATTAGACGACTTTAAATTGAATTAGATTAATTAAAGCGTTTAGGGATCAATTGTTGTTGTCTCTGATTAAAGACAGACGTGGACGCACATTGGGCCATAATCCAAAATTCCTGGACAAAATCCCCAAAATTGAAAATTACCATTCGAGGTAAACTACTACGAAATTTTGTACAGTTGATTTTAGTGTACCGACATCTGGAATAGCAGATGGTTTGATCGAATATTCGTCGGGAGGTGCACGCTCAAAGTTTACCTTGCCGAGGCACGTGCGCGATTCGAACGTATATCGGCTTCCGTGCGCTTGAAGTGAATCCGAATATATCAGTTTATAAGTGCTGAGAAACCAATCTGCGAAACGGAGGGTGAACCAAAAGCAACTATTCCATGTCTTAAGTTAATGTGAATGCTCCGTGAATGTGACTGCTTCAAGTTGTTGTTTTTACATATGATACACGAAAACATTGAAGTATTAGGTTGTGATCTGGTGAGATCCGGCGCGCGCAGCCTTCAATTGTTTCATGGGGTAAAAAGCATAAGGAATCAAAGCTCGTGATCGGACCTTGCACTTCTTTCCCCCTTTTATTACAAGAAGCCATTTTTAATTTTGATTTTTCATTTAAATCGTCGTGATCAGCGACCTCAAAAACCACCTCATTACTGATTTTATCGAAAAACACTAATTTTTCACTCAAAGTCCGCCACTTTGAATCCTTAATCTTGAACTTCAATTTTTTAAATTCAGTTTAATGATCAGTGACCTCGAAAACCGCTCCGTAATCAATTTCAGCAAAAAACACCAACCTTTTTATTTCAAAAGTCCGCCATTTGGAATATTGATTTTTAACATTTTTAAAGTTCATTTTCGTAATAAGCGACCCCGAAACCCCGTAAGTATAAAATTTAAAGAAAAAATATTAACTTTGTGAGTCGATAACAAATCGAGCCATCCAACTTTCACTTCAACCAACGCGAAACCCCTCTCAAGTTAGTTTTAGTTCGTGAAATTAATGTGACCACGATTATCGATCCTGGTCCTGCTGAGAGCACAATAAAGGCTCTAGTTTTATTCAAGCACAATTTTGACGTGACTCAAGAAAGCACTGTTTTGAAGAGTTTCGGACCTCAATATTTCATAATTGACTCGCCAGGATATGTGCTCGCCAAAGTATCGGTCGACGGAGCGCAAGTTCTAGAAATTCCATCGTGGGTTATTCCAGATGATTTGCAAGCTGTCGATGTGTTGGTCGGTAAAACGTCCATCGATTCATTGTTTGTCGATCACTACAAAGTCGGGAGGTCGGTGAAGTTAGTGAAAAGTGATCACGCCTATATGCCAGAACTACCAGTGAGTGAAAATCAAACCGAAAATTTAGTGTCATAGGGTAGGCAGCGCGAGTACGAAGTACCTGAT
>CAKNWT010313866.1:10244-26241 GCA_932066315.1 Andricus coriarius | reverse complement strand
TCCATTGACTGCACATTTATTTCTAATTCAAGTTTAATTGATACAGTCGCTATACGAAAACGTCGTCTTTACCTTCTATTCGGACTCTTGTTGAGCGACTGCAGCTTAATTTTCGTATTTTTTTCGGTTAATTGTTATAAATTGAAAGTTTCTCTTCCATGACTGCATGCAGCGAGGCGCGTTAATAATCAGACACAGGTCACAAGCTGCAGCAGGTCTAAGGTGGCGGCTCAATGGACAATTACAAGGTTCAAATTGATTAGCTTCACACAAATTGTGGATAAAAATAATTTACGTACCTAAACAGACAAGCATATCATTGTTTTTTGATCATTTATGTTCATCCTTTTATTATTATTATTATTATTATTATTATTATTATTTGGATTAAGAGAGATGAATTCCAGTATAACTAAATGCGAGAATTAAATGTGCAGTCAATGGATACGTTTTTTTCGCTAAAAGTACTTGATTCAAACAAAATTTTTCCGCTTATCAGGTTTCGTTAGCTCCTTTTGAAAAATTGTAAGAATTTTTTGAAAATTGCGTAAGACCAGACCATTTTTTGACCTTCAAAAAATTATGAAGCTGTCCAAAAATAAAATAGCGACACCGGATAAGCGGGAAAATAATGTTTAAATCAAGTACTTTGACCCAAAAAATTAATGTAAAGATTCGCTGATACGTAACTTTAAAAAAAGTGTTTGAAAGCGGCTTTAGTTACGAAATTAGTAGAAAATATCCCTATTTATGTTCTATACAAAGATCCTGAAAAGATCTGAGACGTTCATGAAAATTTTATTTAACTCCCGTTCAAGCATACCGTGCTGCTTAATCATGTCCCCGCGCCTATTGGGTATGCATTATTTTTTTATCAACCAGTCGCGTACTCACCAGTCATATGTGTTGCTAAGAATCCCTTTCTTTGAACAGATGCATCACTTTTAAATACCATATACATTTGACTTCCGGTAGCTAAAATAGGATGGGGCTCTTTGCTACCACAAAACCTTCCTAAAGTTAGACTGTCTGGCGAATCACCATCGTAAATAGCAATGTGATCATATGCACACTCTTGATGAGGTTCCACTTCAAAGACTTTGAAAATCTAGAAAAGCATACAAAAGCAGTGTGAATTTTACGGTTATGTTCAAGTAATGACTTTTTAAACATCTTTGAAATGTTCTTAGTACATCCTTAGGAGCCCAGACTCAATCCGAATGTATCCCAAGGACGTCTTGTGTCTTAGGGACGTCTTTAAGACACGAGACGCCAATGGAACAAGAATTGTACTGTCGCTGACGTCATAGGGTCGTCGCAAAGACGACACAAGTCCTCGAGATTCCTTGTAAATTTTCAGGGAGATATTTCTGTGTAAACTAAAAGTAGCAAAGTTCTGAACGATTTTTGATTAAGTGCGAATTGAGGTAGAATGACAAGATGATACAGAGTGGTTTAGAACCGTTATGCATGACTGGATTAACAACGGAATCATTAGGGGTGACAGCAGATTGCAGACAAAATCTTTTACATTGACTTTCAACTAGTAGCTGCTTTGGATTCCCGTGTTCTTCAAAAAGATTCAAACGGATTTAATCCCATTCTGCATGTTGCACCAGGGAGGCTATCATTTCCGATGAATGAATCCTGCAGAATGTAAATTGCAAATTGCTTGCTGTGGAATTGCCTTTAAAAAAAAACTTTGGAATGGCTCTGATAAAGTTCTAGTACGTAATGATTATTTGATTAACTACCCAGTTTATTTTACCAGCTTTATTCGATGTCCTGGAGTGGTGCTGAAATTCCAGACGCAATCTTTACGACCCGGATAGTAATCAGGATAGTTTGGTGAAGTTATAGTACCAGCAGGCGTGGTGATCTCATATTTGCAACCACCTTCCTTGCAGTCGTGTCCGTTATCGTGAAGAGTGAAGCCATTATGGCAGAAACATTGGTAGGAACCTATTGTATTTTTACATTCGTGTTGACATCCGCCGTTATTATTAGCACACTCGTCCATATCTGTGAAGAATACTGCAGCGAAACCCGACTTCTGCAAGCTGCAATTCCGAAATTTTGTTTTCATGACTTCTTCAATAATTAATTTGTTTCTGCTTGAAAACGCAGTGGGCATAGGCACATGAGTCGTATTTAGGGCACTTAAAGATTTGGGATACGTTTCTAGGACGCCCTAGTATGTCCGATTCCTGTATAAGGACATCTTATGTCTTAAGAACGTCTTTAAGATATAAGGCGTCCACGGAACAGCAATTGGACAGGCACTGGCGTCCAAAGTTCTTCTAATTTTTTATTTCCAAGAGAAGTCTAAAAGATGACTAATGACCCTATGGCCAGTTAGTGCTTTGTAAGATAATAACAAAATTCCTTTATTTAATAATTTTTCGTATTTCCGCTGTTCCTACCAAAAGATGACAGTTCCCAATCGTTATTTTTAACCAGCCAGCCCAGTAATATTATGAAGCTTTGAATCATTGATATTACGCAGTGCTTTAAATCAGTTCTGCACAGGCCGGTGCCTAGTGCAGAAATCGCTCATTCTTGCCTCGCGTACTGCTAAATCAGTTTGTCCGCGAATTTCTAAGTAACCCAGGGCTAACGTTATTTCTTCACGTTCTTTGGAACCCAACCCTCTTAGGGAATTCCAGGAGAGTTTTTTTCAGCAATAAGTTTCTTCGGAGAGCTTTTGCAGTAGGAGGTAAGGCGCAATGTCGCTGCCGATTCTTTTTCAGTCTAACCTGGAGTCATAGACCGGAAGTTTCCGAACTTTTTCCTATCCTTACAGAGGTCCTGTCCCGTTTCTCCCTGTTTTCTTCGTAGGATCCCGATTCTCCTCGTAGGATCAGAAAATTTAATTATAAACTCCCAAATAATAAACCATTCTCCCGATCTCCTCCGTAGGATCAGAGAATCTTTAAAATTCTAAATAATAAAGGTTTCTCCCGCACCACCCCGTAGCATCAAAGAAAGTTTAACATTTTAGTAAAACCTAATGTAAATGAATTCTCCCGATTCTCCAAGTTGGATCAGAGATCGGTCATTAGTGGCAAAAAATGAAAGAAAGAATATTTTTTCGTAAAAAATCCAATTTCGTAAGTCTTGTGCACTGATCCCAATTTGATCGTTGCATTGGCTAAATCTTCATAGCAGCACTAGCAAATCGACGATTTCTCGATCTGAGGTGGAATCAACTCCCAGGAAGCTCAATCAAAATAAACGACCAGTGGAACTACGTAAGCAAATTTTCGAGGAGCACCGCGAAAACCTAGGGTCGAGAGTTTCGATTCCGCCTGCTCGACGAAGGAAGAAGAAGAAATGTAACGATTTGCGGACAGGACACTCACAAGTCAGACGACACTGATTCCTCGTGAACAGACAAAAATCCCCGCAAAAATACGTAAACCAGAAGGCCCCACGGTATGCCTGAACGGGAGATAGATCACATTTTCATGAACGTCTCAGATCTTTGCAGGATCTTTGAGTAGAACATCAATACGGATGTTATGGACAAAAATTTAAATATTTCGTCGACCTCTGTCAAAATAAAACTAGTTTGAAGGTTTTTTTATACCTTTTTTCACTAATTTCGTAACTGAAGCGACTTTTAAACACTTTTTTGAAAGTTACCCTGACGGACCGGCCGAACGCAATCATTACGCTACAGCGTAATGCTAAAGTAATGCTAAAGTAATGCTAAGGTAATGCTAAAGTAATGCTAAAGTAATATGGCATTATAATTAATAAAAGAAACAATATAAATATGTAAACTATTGGAATTATAATAATACGTTAAAATTGATGTTAAATGGTCATGCCGTAATTGCAACAAGTTTCTTTTTCAGCGTTAAAAAATGAAAAAATAATGTGTCTGTCATTGCAGGCTGCTAGCGAAGGCTTCAAGCGGGTTGCCAACATGCAGGGGCCCGACTTCAATTACAGTCACTTTTTTTTATTCTTTAACGCTGAAAAAGCAACTTCTTGCAATTACGGCATGATCATTTAACGTAAATTTTAACGTATTATTATAGTTTCAACAGTTTACATTTTTTTTTGCTTCTTTCAATAATTATAATGCCATATTCACGGGCGGATCCACGGGTTGGGGGGGGGGGGGGCTCCGGACCCCCCTTAGAAAAATCAAAGTTTTAAATTGTAATGGTTTTTAGCTGCTACATTATTATATTGTAAATAAATTTCAGCGAACCCCCCCCCCCCACTGACGGAATTCTGGATCCGCCACTGCCCATATTACTTTAGCATTACTTTAGCATTACTTCACCATTACGCTGTAGCGTAATGCTTGCGTTCGGCCGGTCCTCCAGGGTATGTATCAGCGACTCTTTTCATTGATTTTTTGGGTCAAAGCACTTGATTCAAACAAAATTTTCCCGGTTATCCGGTGTCGCTATTTTATTTTTAGACAGCTGCATAATTTTCTTAAGGTCAAAAAATGGCCTGATTTTACGCAATTTTCAAAAAATTCTCACAATTTTTTAAAACGAGCTAACGAGACCAGATAAGCGGGAAATTTTTGTTTGAATCAAGTACTTTTAGCACAAAAAACACGTCCATTGACTGCACATTTATTTCTAATTCAAATTTAATTGATACAGTCGCTATACGAAAATGTCGTCTTTACCTTATTTTCTGACTCTTTTTGAACGACTGCAGCTTAATAATCGTATTTTTTGCGCTTGAAATTGAAATTTAAAGTTCCTCTGTCATCACTGCATGCAGCGAGGCGAGTGCTTTGAATACGGTTTGTTTATTGTTTGCATGTGCGCGGCGGCGTTAATAAGCAGACACACTACACCTTAGCTGCAGCAGGACAAAGGTGGCGGCTTAATGGACAATTACAAGGTTAAAATTGATTAGCAAGAGTGGCCGCGTCTTCACGAAAAAATTTTATGCTATGAAATAAATATTATCTTCACACAAATTGTGGATAAAAATAATTACGAACCTAAACAGACAAGCACATCATTGGTTTTTGATCATTTATGTTTATCCTTTTTTTATTATAGAGAAGTTGTAGGCTCGGGAAGCTACGATCATGGTTCCTTAAAGCAACTAATCCCGACGCAACTGGAACGTTTACGTCATCCACTTCTGCTCCTTCTGTCCTAGAAGGTAAGCGAGAGCGGGAAATTCACGCGAGAGAACATCGTTCAACGCTGTTCCTTAGAGTCAGGTCTCTAGCCGCGGATGACCTTACGCGGCAGACGGGACAGTTGGAGATGAAGGTTTCACCTCTGGATAATTTTTTAGAGCTACCAATCTTTATGGAATGTTATGAGGAACAGTGTTGACGGACCAGATGAAGTGATCCCAGAAGAACAGCCTTTTGCATCCGGTTTCCGATGGAATGAGCCTGATGCTGGCAAGCCGGAATCTTGTTGAGTTGGCTAAAAAATGATGCTTTCATACCTCCAAGACAGCCGATTATGAGAACTACAAGATGGACTTTGTAGCCTTGGTACAGCCTGCTCAGCTCGAAAAGAAGTGCTTGATATTTCGCCCGTTTTTCTTCCTCCTTTGCCGTGATATCATCATCGGCTGGTGCCGAGAATTCAATCACGTAAATGATCTTGGTCTTCAGATCTTGGAGGAAAATATCAGGCTTCGTAGCGTTAATACGTTGAGTGGTGGAGAATGAGAAATTCCAGTAGATCTTACACTGATCATTCTCCACGACGGGCTCGAGTTCTCTCTGGGCGTATGGCAAGACGGGCAATAGATCAACACCATAGAAGTGCCTAAGATGGTAATATAACACTTTTAGAGCCGCATTGTGTCTCTCGATGTACCCGTAACGTGCATACTTTGAGCATCCACTGAGAACATGCCCAAGTGTTTCTGGCTCTTTCTTACACGCTCGGCAGTTAGTATCACCTACAGGTATATTCATTATGCGATCGTGGTAAACTAAGGCGTCTATAACGCCGTCTTGACAGGCAAACAGAAATCTTTCAGTCTCCGATCTCAATCCAGCAGACTTGAGAAACATGTTGGACAGACCCATCGAGAGCTCTTCTCTACGTATGATGCCGTTGAATTGACCATTAAGGGGCTTGTCAACATGTTCTCTTAGTAGAAGCGTCCAAGCTCCTCTGCGGCCCTATCTGCGGCACGGTATAGAAATGCCGCAAAATCGTTGGTTTCATGTTGATGTACGAGTCGCATTAGAGAATCTGCACTATTTAGAACTGAGCAGGCTGTAGCCAGAACCGTTCTTCGATGAAGACAGTCCAAGCTTAGCAATCCTCTACCCCCTTTATCTCGAGGGAGGTATATTCGAGGTACGGAAGATCTAGGAAGATGACTTCGATGGATTGTCATCATCTTGCGTGTGCTTTGGTCAAGTTGCTTCAACTCATCGATGTTCCATTTTAGTGCGCCAAATGTGTAGAGCAGTATAGGAACGGCCAGCATATTGGTCGCCTGGATCTTATTCTTTCCAGATGATTCGGAAGCCCAAATTATTATTACTTTTTTTTATTAAGAGAGATGAATTCCATTATAACTAAATGCGAGAATTTTCAGTGTTTTCAAGTCGAAAAATTCTTACGAGAAGGAGTACAAACAAAAAGTTTTAAAAACTTGAGCTGCAGTCGTTCAAAAAGAGGCCGAAAAGAAGGTAAAAACATTTTCGTATAGCGACTGTATCAATTAAATTTGAATTAGAAATAAACGTGCAGTCAATGAACGTGTTTTTTTCGCTTAAAATACTTGATTTAAACTAAATATTCTTGCTTATCTGGTTTCCTTAGCTCGTTTAAAAAAATCTAAACCTTGAAAAAATTATGTAGCTGTCTAAAAATAAAATAGCGACACCAGATAAGCGAACAAACTTTGTTTAATTCAAGTGTATTGACCAAAAAAATTAATGTAGAGGTTCGCTGTTTACGTACCTTTAAAAACAGTATTTGAAAGACGCTTTAGTTACGAAATTAGTGAAAAAGCGATATAAAAACATTTAAACCAGTTTTATTTTGACAGAGCTCGACAAAATATTTCCATTTTTGTCCAAAATATCCCTATTCATGTTCTACTCAAAGACCCTGCGAAGATCTGAGATGTTCATAAAAATTTTATTTAACTCCCGTTCAGGCATACCGTGCCCCTAAACCTCGGCCTCAGCACTTAGTTTGAGTCTAATTGACATGAGGGTCACCACAATCTGCTTGCCGGAACGGAAGCCTCGGTCCGTGAAGTAAGATCTAAGAACAAAAAGGCAGAAGCCCACCTCATTAATTACATCAAGGATTCTTCAAACTTGCCTTCACGCAAAAAGACCTCGGTCAGAAAACCTCGGGCTGTTCCGGTGTTTCCTCAGTCCTCACCGCGTCTATCACGGAAGAAGCTGATATCTATTGAAAATTCCCACATAGGGCATTGCGTCTGTTAAGAAACTTCGTCTCCGCGTGAGTGGGGCACATCAATATTACGTGTTCTAGGTACTCAGCGTGTGCATGACATGGTCTGCACCTATCGCTGCGAACTTCTTGACATGAAATGTGGTTAAGATATACTAAGGGGGAAATGATACCGTCCTGGCGCGCGACAATGATACCATCTGTACTTGAATTAAGTCCTAATCATCTGAGGAAAGCAAAAGTTAGCGATGATTTTTGTCATCACAGAGGTACCTAGGAGAATTGCGTAGTGCGAGAGATAGTGGCAGAAGTGTAATGCAAAATAGTGGAGGGTTCATGGTGCCGCCTAAAAAGAGGCCCTTCTGGAAGGTGACGCTGTTCGTTGTCACACGACAATTTCCAGATGAGATAGTAAATATAGTTTTCCAAGAGGGCATCAATCTCTCGATGCATCTCACTGTATGTGGATGAATCTTCAAGCATTCCAATGGTGAGATGATAAGTCTATGAGAGGTTGAATCGAAATCTTTCCTGTAGTCAATCCAGGCCGTCGACAGGCAGAGCTGGTGGAATGGCCTGCTACACCTTTTTAAGATCCACGTGGTTCGTGCATCTCTCTCCACACAGGCCCAATTCTTCGAACAAACTTGTCGTTTAGGATAGCTGTAAAGATATTATGCAGCGTGTTCAGACAAGTTATTAGCCTCTAGTTCTCTGGGTTGAACAAATCGCCCTTCTTCGGTAGGAGTACAGTGCGTCTTAAACAGCTACTGCAGAATGGGCGTCACCTCTTCGGCGGTGATTGATGGACATTCCTCCTCAGATGTTATGAGACTGTCGCAAGCTTTTTGAAGGGAATGATTTTATCAGTGTCTTTCTCAAATTTTAGTGTTGGAATCTTGTAAACCTCTCTCTAAAAAGTCCATACCTCGTGGAGCTTGCGTGGATTTCTGACAGAAACAGGGAGATCGCTGAAGAGGCGTGATGGGAGAGAGAGAAACTGTTGTCTTGCCCTTCCAAACTTCTTGTTCAGTCGATGCAAGCCTCTTTTGGTTTGTTGATCCATCGTCAGTTTTGGCCTCCGATTTGAGTCAGCCTAAGCTCTCGCCGCACCGTAAACTGAACAATTGATAGTCTAGAGGTCGGGCTCCTCCGAGATATCCTCACGAAGGGAGGCATCCACTTCAGCCAGATCTTGGGGCTTAGGAGGAACCTGGATGTTAATGTACGTCCTTGTCCTGAAGCTTGATATCGCAAAGACTGATGCAAAACGTGTTGAAGCAGTCGTCTAGCAAGTCATCCTTGAGTTGATTCTTCCACTCAATGTGGGCGTTTTGCCGGTTCGTCGTGTTTCCATCTAAATTATTTTCAGCACCCCGAACTCTAGGGTGATCGGCACTGTTTGCCGACCCATTTTCAGGTGCTCTGCGCATTTGATACTTTTGAACCGCATCTACAACTTTTTATAGCTTTGATGGTGTCATTGTTGTCTCCACGAGCAGGTAGGGAAAGGGTTCGTCAATCCTGGTAGAACTCTGAATTCAAGGATTAGGCTGCATACTCTGAGAGGTTCCTCGGTATCCCAGAATGACCGTTTAGGACACCTCAACCAGGTGCTATTCAGCTTTTGGCACGGTTGTTACGCCTCTACTTGGGGGTTATTCCTTCGGGATCATCCCTAGTCCCGAATCTGCGACTGCTTATTAATTATTATAACCATAGGTTGTCCTTATGACAAACTGTAACCTATATATAGTTAAAATTTGGTCATAAAGGCCACCGAGGGAATTCACCAAAAGTGGGTGCCATTCCAGAAAATAACGCCTGCTCCTGGTGAAATCGCGATAACGTTTCAGCTGTTACCACGTCTCATGACCATGAGATAGGTGGTTACAGTCTGTGATGGACTCAATGTGATGATCCGGCAAAAGTATCGTGCACCCTGAGGACACGGGGCGACCCATGGATGACCGCCTTCTGCATTTTGATGACACGCAGGCATGCTTTTCAAGCTATGAGCCAGTGGAAGCTTGGCACCTTATTAGGGCTTTTTACATCTCTTTCTTTTCATTCTCGTTGGCTGTGATATTCTTGTCGGCTGGTGCCGAAAATTCGATAACGAATATGGTTCGCTTCGCGAAGTCAAGATCACCTATTTCAGGGCTCGAGTGGGCGACAGAAAATTTTTCGAGAATATGAAGTTCTGGTATATATAGTATGCATGATACGCTCTGCAGCTATCATCGGGCATGTCTTTGCTCAACGTGTGTGGCTACGGTACGTTTAAGTGGAAATGACACTGTCTTGGCACGCCAAAATGAAACCCTCCGTGTCCGACTTCAATCTGAGTGATTTAGTTAAAGCAAACCTTAGCTCAAACGACATCGACTGATCCTTAACAACGACTGGTCCAACAACAGCTCCTCTTGTCGAGGAGCTGTTGTTGGAAGTTTTTTTCCTTTGCTTTTTTATCCGGGCCTTCAGGAGTGAGTACTCGAGATTGGTAAGAATGATCCTATTGTGCAGGTATTCCAGATTCAGTTTTTCGCGACCGCCTTGACGGCGTGAGATGTAAAGTCGCGGAGTAGACGAGTTAAGGTGCAAGCTTTTGTTCTTGAGCGTAAGCTTTCGAGACCCGATGTTCAACGACATTAAGAGTCTCTTAAAGCACTTGAAAAAGCTTTCCTCTAACGGTCACGATTTCAAAAACTACTATGAGGAATTAGCTAGAGTCACGATGCTTCCTGATGAAATCGTATCCCCGTACGCCGCTCGAGTACAGAATCTCGTACGCGGAGCAAAGTCTTGTCTCGCGGTTACTGACCGGGAAGAGCATTCTGATGGTTTATTTGACGCGATGGACACAAAGAGATATGTCCTGGATGGTTTACCTCCGGAAATCCGCAGCTCTGATTGGGAAAGGGCACTTGAGGTTCTAATCATCAAATGTCCAACGACTTTTGCACGGCAGTGTAGATCTTGAGATCATCCGTCTAAAATACGTGAGTGACCTAATGCTTTCGGTATCAAGGTTTGCCGCAGAAGTACGCTTGGGAATCGCAATGTGCGAGGGATAGTGGCAATAGTGTGATGCAAAGGAGGATCTCTCTATGCATCCCAATATGTGTGGATGAAACCCCCAGCTTTTTAACAGGCAGATGATAAGTCTATGGGAGGTTGAATCGAAAGCTTTTCGGTAGTAAATCTAGACCGTCGACAGGCAGCACTAGTAGGATGTTGCGTCTTTGCAGACGCACCTAGCCATTCTTTGAGCCACGTTGAGCGTACATCGTTTACCACACAGGTCCGATTCTCCGAACAATTCTATCATTTAGGATAGCTGTGAAGATCTTATAAAGCGTGTTCAGACAAGTTATTGGTCTCTAATTCTTAAAAAGGGAAGATCAGAGGTTGTGCTTTTTATTTTGATTCAAACTTTTTGTAAAGAAAGGTCATGGCCCCAAAGTAAAGTTGTGAAATTCCTAGGACCCAATATTTGGTCAGTTTTGAGAAAAACATCTTCAAAGCAAATTGAGGCCAGCTTATGTACTTAAAAAAGCCGTATCCCAAGTGGCCGAGTAGCTGCGCTTTAGAGCGCCCGGTTTGAGCGCAGCGGCCGCAAGCTCGATTCTCGCCGCCTGCATTATTTTTTCTGCTATATAATTATTTCAATGTTTATATAATCGATTCCCTCGTAACATTTTTAATATTACACGATAATAAACATTTAATATGCTTTTTCCAGTGTAAAACTCACATTCTCAGAGTGTTTTCACATAAAAAGATAATTTTTATAAATTTTATAAATGTAATCGTTTACTTCAAATTAATGAAGAAAATATAGAATAAGAATATATTTCAAACAATTATATATCAAATTAGATATTAAATTTTGATCATATATATGAATATTTAAAAATGAGAAGATAAGCGACAATTTTTTGTTTTGATATTTTTGATAGAACTAGAATTCACAGTGAGTCGCAAGTGAAAGAATGCTAATTATGGTAAAAGTAGACAAAGCAGAAAAAAACGCTACATCCGGCATATCGAATAAAGGAAGATTTGGCACACGATCGAGCAAAGTTTGATCAGGGGAATATTTTCAGTTCGGAGAAATAGAATGTGGAAGTTGAATATCTCAAAGTGACAGGATCCTAAAATTGGAACAGGCTTGTCTTTAGTTTGATCAGAACAAGTTAACCAATTCCGAATAAATCATTCAAGAAGTTCGAGGTTAAAATTCCATGTGTTTTGAAATTCGTCTTTCGATAGTGATTAAAAATCTAATTATCGATTTAAATAAAAATTTTAACTTGCTCCCGAGGCATAGGGATTATGAGCAAGAAAAAATTTGTAATCCAAAATAATCATTCTGTTCGGAGAAAATAAAGATTTAGTGTGACGGTATCGCACTGTAACAGGTGATTTTTCGCTCTAGGGTCTATAAAAAGAAGCAAAAATATCTGTTTTTTGTTATCAATGAACGATAATAATCTAAAGAAATATCGTTAATGATAACAAGGCAAAAAATTTATTTAAAAAAAGTTAAAGTGTTTTTCTGCAGAAAATGAAGATTTTAGGTTATAGTCCAGGCACCCTATGAAAAAAGGTTCGTTTGGGGAAATAAATACTACCTGAACTTTGACTATATACCTATATGTCGAGGTCCCAGTTACCGACGGCAGAGCGGGAGGTGGGCAGTGAGAGTGCTGGTAGTGCGAGTAGTGAAGTCGACGGGGAGGAAATTTTCCACGTGCCACGACGGCCAACAGTGCGTGGTCGAGTTTCAAGCAGCGCGTCGGGGAGAGGGAGGAAACGGGACGAAGGTAGCGAGAAGGTTAGAGAGAGAGCGTCAAGCGCAAGTGACGGGGAGGATCTCTTGAAGAGGAAGAGAGTCCGGAGAAAAGCGAGGTAGGACACGTAGGTCACCCCCCCCCCCCAAATGGTGGGAAAGTCGGAGAAAGAGGCTCTCTGGATGCTACTAGGCGAGATCAGGGGGCTGAGGGAGGACGTAAGGGGAACTAAGGAGCAGATGGAAGGCATGACGGAGGATTTGAGAATCAGAGATGAGAAGTGGGAAAAGGAGATGAAAGAGCTGAGGGAGAGAGTAGAAGGGTTAGAGAGGGGTAGGAAAGAAAAAGACGGTAAAATAAAGCAGATGGAAGAGGAGAATAGGGGGTGGAAGGAAAGGACGGAGAAAAGGCTTGAAAAGGTGGAGGGCAGGGTGGAAATGAAAGTAGTTGAAGTGGGTGTAGGGGACGAGATTAAAGGTATTTGGGAGAGGGTTGGGATTATGATAGAAGAGAAAGTGGGAGAGCGTAGGCATGAAAAGGAGGAGAGGGCGGATACGGAAAGGATAAGGGCAATGGAGATGAGAATGGAGAGAAGAGAGAAGGAGGACAGGCAAAACAATATTGTGATAAGATGGTTGAAGTTAAAGAGCGAGGAAGAACGGGAGGGAGTGGAAGCGCTGCTACAGAGCATAGGGAGGGGTAAAGAGATGGTAGGGAAAGTTAAGTTGGAGGGGAGGAAGGAGAAGGAAGTCGCGGTTGTGGAGTTGAAGAGCTGGGAAGAAAGTTGGGGGTAATGCGTAATAAAAATAAGATAAAGCATAGGGGAGTTTTCATCGATCACGATTTGACGATAAAGAAAAGGGATGTGCCGAGAATGCTGTACGACAGGGCTAGGAGAGAGAGGAGTGAAGGGAGATCGGCGAATGTAGGATGTCAGAAAATAAGAATAGACGAGAAAATGTGGGTGTGGGACGAGGAGAAAGAGGTGTTGAAGGAAGTGCAGGGGAATTTATTTCGTAGGAAATAGGGGGTGGGGGTGATGCAGGGTAGAGGAGTAGTGAAGGTGCTATACTGGAACGTAGCAGGGATAAAGAAGAAGGACGAGGAGTTCTGGAGGTATATACAAGAGTTTGATGTTGTGGGACTGGTAGAGACGTGGGTGGAAAGAAAGGAATGGGATAGAATGGAGCCAAAGTTGCCAAGGGGGTATAGGTGGACACTCCAGGAGGCGATCAGAGTCAAGAAGAAAGGAAGAGCTAGTGGGGGAATTATAACGAAGGTTAGAGAAGGATTAGAGGAAGTACTTCATGGAGAGGAAGAGGGGGAGGGAGTGCAAATGAGAGAAGTAAAGATAGGTGGGATCACATGTAAGTTTGTGACAGTATACAGTAAGGATGAAATGGAAAGAATTAAAGCAAAGGTGGAAGACTTGCTAGGCGAAAGAGAGGAGGGTATGGTGGTACTGGGTGGGGACTTAAATGCGAGGATGGGGAGGGAAGGGGGCCTTTACAGGGAAGGGGAGAGCTTCGAAAGGAAATCGAAGGTTAAGATAATAAATAAGGAGGGTGAGATTCTAAGGGACTGGATGGAGGATAGAGGCTGGGCGGTGGCGAATGGTATGGCAACTGGGGACGAAGAGGGAGAATACACTTATGTAAGTAAGTTATGGGTATCGGTGATAGACTATGTAGTCATGAATATGAAAGGGTGGGAGGAGATGGAGAGATTCGCAGTAGAAGGGAGAGTGGAATCTGACCATCAGCCATTAGGGTTATGGGTAAGTTGCGTGCAAAGGAAAGTATTCAAAAAGAAGAAGAAAGGAATGGTGAAGGTATGGTGGGATAGGGAATGTAAAAAGATGAAAAGGAAGGTGAAGAGGTAGTACAAGAAGTGGAAAGAGGGCACAGCGAAAAGGGAGGAGTACGTAAAAATGAGGAAGGAGTTTAGATTGATGTGTAAGAAGAAAGAACAGGAAAAGGAGGAAGATCTGGAAGAAGAGTTAGGAAATGTTAAGACAGAGGGGGATGTCTGGAAGATAATAAATAGGTTTAGAAAGCGTAGAGTAGGGATAAGCGAGAAGATAGGGAATGAGGAATGGAGGGAATTTTTTGAAGAATCATTTCAGGGCTCAGATTCAAGGAAGAGGGACGGTGGGAGCAGAAGAACGTGGGAGGCAGAGATGGAAGAGTTGGATGATGAGGATATAGAGAAACAGATAGGGAAGTTGAAAAGGTCAAAAAGCTTCTTCTTAGCTTAAACTGATCTCGTATCGAAACCTTTGTCACGTTTCTTTGCGAAATTTGCAAGCAATTAAATTATAGAGGGATTACGCTAATGAATACGGCGTATAAAGTATACGCGATGGTGGTGGCGGAGAGGCTGCGGAAGGATGTCGAGGCGAAAGGAATATTGCCGGAGACGCAAGCGGGCTTTAGGGCGCGTAGCAGTACTATCGACAATATCTACGTTCTTTCGTAGATCTCAAAGGCGCCTTTGCTTTTGTGGATAGGGGTAGGTTGTGGGAGGCGATGGAGGATAGGGAAGTGGAGAGGAGCCTGATCGAGAGGGTACGGGAGATGTATGAAGAGACCAAAGATAAAGTAAGGGTGGGAAGGGGATTTTGAGGGATTCTGGATGGATAGAGGGTTAAGGCAAGGAATTCCGCTTAGCCCAATACTTTTTACCATTCTAATTGCGGATATGGAAAGTAAGCTGGAGGCCGGGGTGGTAGGAGGAGTCAGGATACGAGGGGTTAGAATTTGGTCACTGGCGTATGCAGATGACATAGTGTTGCTGGCAAAGAGCGAGGAGGCCTTAAAGGAGATGATGAAGAGGTTGAGAAGGTACCTGGATAAGAGCAGGCTAGAGCTGAATGCAGAAAAGTCTAAGGTTATGGTGTTCAGGAAAGGAGGTATGTGGGATAGGGAAGGGTGTGGAGGTGGAAGGGAGAGGCGGTGCAGGAGGTGAAAGAGTTTGTGTACCTGGGATTCTTATTTCGGAGGAATGGGGGAGTGGATGGTAACATAAAAGAGAGAGTGAGGAGGGCAAATCTGGTGATGAGGCAGGTCTGGGGGATGGGAAAGAAGTTATTCGCAGATGATTTTGAAAGGAGAATGGAATTTTTCGACTCGCTAGTGATGAGTGTGCTATTGTATGGCGTAGAGGTATGGGGGTGGAAGGAAAGTGAAGAGGTAAATAGGACACAGGAGAGGTATATAAAGTGGACATTGGGGTTGGCAAGGAACACGCCTAATTTTATTGTCAGGAGGGAGACGGGGAGAACGAGTATAGGGATTATAGCTGGGAGTCGGGCGTGTAAATATGAGGAGAAATTTTTGGAAGAGGGGGGAAGTATGCTGTTTAGAGAGTGTTGGTGGGAGAAGGAGAACAGGTGAGGGGGTGGGAGGATGGAGGTTGAAAGGGTATGGTATTTTAGAGCGAATGGACTACAGCTGGATGAAGTGAGAAGGATGCATGAGGAAGGAAGGAAGGTATATGAGGTGGTTAAGAAAAACGGCATGGAGAGAGAGAAGACAGCAGGGGAAGAGAGAATAAGAGAGTCAAGGTTTAACGGGAACTATGTGTGGATTATGCCAAGGGCGAGAGCGCAATATATGTGTGAGAAAGGAGAGAAAGGAAGTCAACTGTGTGGGAAGGGGTATGCAAAAGTGGAGCACTGGCTGGAGGTGTGTGTAGAGGTGGAAAGAAGTGGAATGAGCATGGAGGTATTGATGCAAGAAAGGGGGGACAAAAGGGCAGAAGCATGGGTGAAGGGAGTGTTGTGTAGGATGGAGAAGAAGAGAAGGA
>CAKNWT010313866.1:0-10144 GCA_932066315.1 Andricus coriarius | reverse complement strand
GGCAGAAGCATGGGTGAAGGGAGTGTTGGGTAGGATGGAGAAGAAGAGAAGGAAGGAGGAAGAGGAATGGAGAAGGAAAGATTGTAAATAAGAGAGGAAGTAGATATAAGTAGGATGTAAATATTGTAAATAGTAGATAAGCATTAGGTAATAGACGCGGAAGCGAGAGAGTAGGGACATGCGAGCGAGGTGAGGAAGGCAAGGCGATAAGAGCGTGCGATCCTAGAGATAAGGTATGGATGTATGTTAGTTTTAAGGCTTAGATTAAGGAAAATTATGTAACAATGGAAAGTGTAAGCAAGTCAATTTTTTAAGGCCAACAGGCTGAAGAATAAACTTTTATACTACTACCTATATGTCTGTCAAAAAAAGGGTAATTGAAAAATGTAGGTCTTACAAATATCTACAAAATTAGTTTTAATAAAAACTCATTTTTTACTAAAAAATTGACTATTTTTCAACGGAATTTCTACAGATTTGGCCGATAGGATTTCAACAAAAAGTGGGTTATTGTCTTCTGCAGGAGTTGTGCTTTCAAGTACACTTAGCGGCAAAAGGATTTTTAATCATTAAATTGCATAAAAATGGCTTACAAAAGACGTTAAGTCATAGTATGCCTAAGATGATGTTGTCATGAAGGGAATCGTAGCTTTCAGGTGTTTGACTTTTCCTTTGGCGAGACAAGATCCTGTGGGCCCCCTTTCTAGATCTAAACCTTGGAGTAGGTCATGTCATAGCTGACGAAGAATAAAGTATATTCAAAAAATAAATTAAATAAAATATTAGTTTTTTAAACATTATAATGAACAGAATATACTAACCTTTCTTCAGGATTTTCTTCTTCGTCCAGGTATCGCTATAGTCGTAGGAAACGTTCACGTATCCGAAATGTTCCTTCGTTAATTTAATTTGGACCGCGTAACTCATGTGCAAGTCATTAGTCGTTTTAAAGGCATCTCCAGCTATTGACTTCCAGCCAATAAAGCCATCCTTTATCATAATCGAGAAGGGATTCTTCATTCCAGTTCCCCCAATAAATTGAGCAACTTCCATCAGTGTGCAAAGCTTCGATTGTCGTTTAGTTTTTTCTGTTAGCCCGAAGTCGCGATCACAGGACATATAGGTGTGGCCTTTTACTAGGAATTTGTGTATGATAACGCCCAAATAACCTTTTGCAATCCGAGTCATGTACATATACAATAAGAACTGATTCTTGTTCTGTCCTCCCCAGTTGCCACTGCACAGCATCAGGATGCGAGTGTATACGACTTTTATTTCCTGGGTGGCGTAGTCATACACAGCGGTAGCAATTTTCGTGCAAGCTCTTTTCCCGTTATTCGCTGTCCATAAGCACATCGAGCCTCTGTTATTTCGTTCGTCGTGGATTCCCAAAACGTAACAGCTAAGCTTTCGGCTGTAAACCACCTTCGTGTGTGTTAAAGTGGGAAGACCTATTTGCTGTGACAGATCGAAGCTAAGACTGTAATTTGAGGAGTCTCTTTTGACGGGTTTAAACATATTTTGACTTGTTTCGACAGTAAGGTGATGTTCCGAAAGTTTCTGTTGTGCAGCTCTTTTAGCTTCAGAGTTACTTACGCTATTTATATCCATATGCAAGCGATCGCAGGTTTCGCAAGTAGCCGTCTTAGGTCTATAAAAAGACAACCTGAAATATTATAACGAAAAACATGCAGACAAACATACAAATAAACGTGCAAATAAAAATGCAAAAGATATCAAAATTGAAACACATAAAAATAAGTAAAAATCTATCTCAATCGAATGATATTTTACCTGAAATACTTGCGAAAAACTTGATGGTATAAACGGCAACTAACATGTGGATGCTCCTCTGTCTCAGTATTGAAGTATTTCTCTTTGAAATTTTTATACATTTCAGAAATGTTGAAATCCTCAGATAAGTATTTAATGCTTGGACTGCCTTCTCGATTGTAATGTCCACTCTTTGATAAAAATGAGGAAATATGATCCCTAATTTTAGTTGTCCATTCATCTCTTAATTCTACCTGTCGGGCACCTCCACGATTATCGCTTATATCCAACTATCCCATCGCAATTTTTGCTTACACTAACTCTACACGTCCCTTCGAAATTTGTAATATTTTACAGAAGGTAGCTTTGCAGACTCTTAAATCTGAGACCTCTGGTCTCGGTACTCCGTACTCAAATGTCCTTTTGCGTTTCTGGTAAATAGATTCTGCTTCATCCGCCTTTTTAAAGTAAGTTTGGTTTTTTTACAGGCACACAATTTATGCATCCTCTTATGAAACTTTGCAATTTCTCCAAACTCCCTAAACTATGAAATTGATCGATGAGAACCTCAATTTCTTCGCGTTCTAATTTTAGGCAATCGAACCAACATTTGCATGTCGCCTGAACAAATGAAAAAAAACGTAAACCAGAAGGCCCACACGGTATGCCTGAATGGGAGATAGATCAAATTTTCATGAACGTCTCAGATCTTTGCAGGATCTTTGAGTAGAACATAAATACGGATGTTGTGGACAAAAATTGAAATATTTCGTCGAGCTCTGTCAAAATAAAACTGGTTTGAAGGTTTTTTTTATACCTTTTTTTACTAATTTCGTAACTAAAGCGGCTTTCAAACACTTTTTTGAAAGTTACCCTGACGGACCGGCCGAACGCAAGCATTACGCTACAGCGTAATGCTAAAGTAATGCTAAAGTAGTATGGCATTATAATTATTGAAAGAAGCAAAACAAATATGTAAACTGTTGAAATTACAATAATACGTTAAAATTTACGTTAAATGGTCATGCCGTAATTGCAACAAGTTGCTTTTCAGCGTTAAAATGTAAAAAAAAAACAAAGTGGCTGTCATTGAAGACGGGCCCCTGCATGCTGGCAACCCGCTTGAAGCCGCTGTTAGTAGACTGCAATGACAGCTACATTATTTTTTCATTTTTTAACGCTGAAAAAGAAACTTGTTGCAATTATGACATGTCCATTTAACGTAAATTTTAACGTATTATTATAATTGCAACAGTTTACATATTTATTTTGTTTCTTTTATTAACTATAATGCCATATTACTTGAGCATTACACTAGAATTACTTTAGCATTACGCTGTAGCGTAATGCCTGCATTCGGCCGGTCCGCTAGGTTGGGGCTACTCACTAAGAAACCTTAGATTGCTGCGCGGGAAATCTTAAGAGAACTCTTAGAGGAACTCGCATTCTTGAGAAACCTTGGGAATCTTTGGCTAACTGTGGGCAGAGGCGAGGTGGTGTAGAGCATCTCGACATACGCTCCTATGCGTGTAACGAACAGACGACTGAATCCGAAAGCCGCCGAGTTTAGCCGAGTCTGTAGAATTTCACGTGAGTTCTGATCGCAAGCAGGGTCGGGGATCTCGAAAATACCGGCAATCTCTAAGAGATCCTTCAAATCTCTATAAGAATTCAATACAGATTACCTATGAAACAATACCTCTAACATCGACTCTTTTTCCTTCTTTGAATTTCCACCGGCGATGAACGTCTCTCTATTATGGCGCCTCTTTCTCATTATGGCAATTTTCTGTACGTTTTTAATTCCAGAACATTTTGGCATTTTCAAATTTGTTCACTTTTCATTCGAAATTTTACGGTATTTTTAAACAAATTGACGGTATTATTTAAAAAAAAAGAAGAAGAAAATAGAAGACAAGTACAGAGGGATATAAGATTTTGAAGAAATCCTTTTAATACGACGTGTATTTGATTTTATAAGAATTTTTTTATGCAAAAAACTCATTTTCGGAAAAAATGTTGATTATCTAGATCCGTACAAGGGCAAAGGCGCCTTCACTACTTTCTCTTTTTCTTTTCCTTATATATTCTCATTTAAAAAATATTCATCTACATCGTCAAAATGTTATATCTTACTTGAAATATAATTGTTTAAAGTATATTCTTATTCCATGTTTTCTTAATCAATTTTAAGTGAATGATTAAATTTATAAAATTTATAAAAATTACCTCTTTATGTCAAAAAACTCTCAGAATGTGAGTTTTTCACTGGAAAAAGCATATTAAATGTTTATTATCGCGTAATTGAGAAACATTTTACGAGGGAATCGAATATATAAACCCGCGGCCTCTGCGCTCTAACCGGGCACTGTAATGTGAAGCAACTCGGCCACTTAGGATACGGCTTTTTCAAGTACATAAGTTGGCTTTAATTTTCTTTAAAGACGTGTTTCTCAAAACTGGCCAAATATTGGGTCGTAGGAATTCCACAACTCTAATTTGGGTCCATGACCTTTCTTTACATAAAGTATGAATTAAAACAAAAAACACCACCTCTGACTTTCTCCTTGTTAGGATCAGACACGTTTCCCATCTTCGGGAGGAGCACTGTGTGTTCCTCCACCAGCCACTCCGGAATAGGCTCTTCCGACTTTAGATATGAGGTGAAAATGCAGGCCAGATGCTACTGGGTTGAAGTCAACTTTTTCCACCAGAAGCTCTTGATACCATCTGATCCCGCAGCGTAATAGTTCACCATGCATTTTATTCCTTTTTTCACCTCTTTGGTAATGATAGGTGGGCATTTCTGCTCAGGTGTTATGAGGGCACTGCACACACAGCTACATAACATCTGTCAGGAGGTTCACTGCCAGGGTCCGATAGTACGCGCGTGAACTACCGATCCGTCATCACACACTCAACAAGTCAAAGCTGCTGACCATCAGGCAGCACATTGTTGACAGAACACGGGTATCATATGCGCTAGGAAAAGTCTAGAGCAGAGGGAGCTATATTTACTATCTCATCTGGAAAGCAATTCCCAAGGGTCCTTCTGCGGAAAATCTGGATATCGAAAGCATAAGCTCACTCATGTATTTCATATGGACGATCTCAAGATGTATGCTAGAAATGCAGACAAATTAAATCTGGCGTTAAGGATTGTAGAGAAGTAAACTCGGGAAATTGGAACGGAGTTTGCGTTAGAAAAATGCTTCAAGGTTTTTTTTTTAAGTAAGGAAAACTTACTGGCATCTCCGAGGACCCAAAGCTCGTCGACAGAAGCATTATACGACACCTTGGCGTTGGAAAGACCTATATAGATACTTGGCTGTGCTATAGAGACGCATTCAGGATGTAAAATCTGTAAAGGAGGCTCTCCGATGCAAATACAAACGCCTTATCCGACAGATTTGGTCTTCTGAACTATCGGCGAGGAACAAAGTATCTGCAACAAACATGCTTGCCCTCACAGCAGGAAAAAGTTGGCAACGGAGCGTTTCTGTACAAAGCAGCGGAGGTAGCTGTTAAAACACTTGGCCTTGACTTCTATATCAGGGGTAAGCAAAATGCATTAAACATTGCCCATCTCGAGTACATACTTCTGCTCAAGTGAAAAAAGTACAGGAGAAAAACTTCCACCGACAGGTTCTCGACAAGAGGATACACGGCATGTTCCACAGAAATGTGATGGATCAGTCGATGTCGTTTGAGGGAAGACGTACATTCAAGGGCGCAATGCGGTACTAAGATTGGTTTATTACCTAGGGAAATAGTCAATTGTCGAATATGAGAAGTGCCGCATTTACTGGAACTACATATTCTCGACAATTGTTTCCGTCTTGCACTCAAGGCCTGACATAGTTCTCCCTGACTTCGAGAAACGAACCATGTTCATTATCTAATTTTTGGCTCTAGCTTACAAGAACAACCCAGCTAAGAAGAATATAAAAAAGGAGAGGTATAAAGAACTTATAAAGTGCTCTTGGAGGTGCCAAGCTTTCGTATCCTTAATCAGTGAGCTCCTGGTGTAATCCCGCAGTTGTCCTTTTTCACTATATATAATGTTAAATAAAGGTTACACGACCACCGCAGGGTCACACTGGTGTTGTTGAGTTGAGTGGCACCAGAGAACGACGAAACCACATCGACAGGCCGGCGAAAACTGCGTGTGTCTTGAGGACGCGAAGCGACCCAAGGATGACAGCTACCTACATCCATCTCGCAAGTGCCTTATCATGGTTTCGTCATGCGGGTATGGCTTTGAGGTTACAAACCAGTGACTGTTCCGCACCTCCGAGAGCACCGATCGTAAGGACTTTTATTTTAACCGAATATTTTGAGTACAGTCGTTGCAGATCGATTTTAAGGTCTTGATACGTCTCCTCCTTTTTCTTCTCCCTAACTGTGGCTTAAATTGTTCAGAAAATCACTAGGAAGAATGGAAAGTTCTCTATGTGTTCTCTGTAACCCAAAAAATTTGGAATAATTACCTTTTTGTTTTCATTCTGTTTCATTGTTTCGATACTTAGTACCAAAACATTTTTAATATCATTGTAGATTCTTGAAAATACGCAAAAAATACGTTGTGCAAATGGAGAATATTGCAAAGCAGAAAAAAAATTCTATAACTCTGTAGAGAGAACAAGTTTTATTTAAATGAATTTTGCTGAATACTAAAGAAAAAATAATTATTTTAAAAACTCATATACTTTTATTTCAATTTAAAATTAAACTTAAGACAAAGGAACTATTCAATTATAGAGAAGTAATAAAAGCTGGTGTTTTGGGTTTCAATCGTGTACAAAACTACGAATCTGGCCGACGTTTCGTGAACATTACAGTTCATTTTTTCATGGCTAACATGAAACTGAAGTTTCAGGTTATGTTGTTCTCATATATACTCTCTAGGATGCCTGTGATGGGCCAGAGTGCCCCACCGTGGGGACTGTGTGCAATGGAGACTACTGACCGAAAGTCCCCTGGTAAAACACTGCCGAGGGAAAGGAACTAGGACAACCTGGGCCCTTACCCTGATCTGTACCGATTCCAACTTTAAGGTGGTGCCAGGGTGGCGACGTTGTCTTTCCCCTTATTCGTTCGGGAAGGCCTGGAGCAGTCCAGGACTTGCTCTCACACAAAGATAATGGCAATGGCACGTCGCGGGTGTAGCAATGACGAAAACTATTGTGCGTATCTATCGAGCCAAGGTTTTGATGAGAAAAGTGCACAAGAGACGGAGGAGCCATGACCGTACAGGTACGTGGAGCACTTCGCTAACAGAGTGGTGGTCCTGTCATGGTTTTATTTGACCAGTGAGATACTGGTAGGGGCTGCACATGAGCACCTCCGACCGTGAACAGTCCAAGGTTAGGAGGAACTCTACGAGCCGGCTTAATACTGGGAGAGGAGGCAGAACATAACTGGAGCAAGCGCCTCGACCGTGACCAGTCAAAGGGTAGGGGAGTAATCCGCTAGACATTGGGAGAAGTGCTTGCTTCGGAAACTGACCAGTGAAAGACCAGTGACTGGGAGAAGGGCGTGAAAGTGCTCTTCACGTTTCTTCGCAAAATCTGCGAACAACTTTTCCGAATCCGGATAAACTTTGCACGAGGTGGAGTGGATGGTAGGAAATAGGGTTGAAGGCTGGGCGAAATATCTCTCTAGAAGCCAAAAGCCGTTAGGTACCGTCTTGGATTTGACCGAGTCCGACATTCATTACTGTCAGAAAGTCATTGTTTTCTGACCATTTTTAGGAGAGGATCTCTTCCATTTGCAAAGGAGAGACACCTTTACTGATGTTACGTCTTGAATGCGGATTTGACGCACGCCTAGGTATGTATAGGTCTCTCCAGAGTTAGGATATCTAATAACACTTATATCTACAAGCTCAGGGTCCTTGTGAACGCCATCAATCTTTCCTTTCTTCAAATGAAGGTTGGCACATTTATCCAATCTAAATTCCATCCCAAACTCTGATGTGTCCTTCTTGACGATATTTATGGCATTTTGAAGTTTGCTTTTACCAAAGGCATAGATCTTCAAGTCATCCATATAAAATAGATGAGTGACCTTATGCTCGCGCTGGTTAGTGTCGCCACAGAGGTATCCAGAAGAAGTTCGTAGAGCGAGAGATAGAGGCAGAAGTGTGATGCTAAAAAGTAAAGGGCTCATGAAATCGCCCTGAAAGACGCCCCTCTGGAAGGTGACGTTGTTCGTTGTCATAAGATAATTTTCAGATGAGATAGTAACTCTAGTTTTCCAAAGAGGCATCAATCACTCTATGCATCTCACTATGTGTAGATGCACCTTCAAGCTTTCCAACAGACAGATGATAAGTCTATGAGAGGTTAAATCGAAAGGTTTCCGGTAGTCAATCCAGGCCATTGACAAGACGGGTTGATGGGCTGCAGCGTCTTTGCAGACACACCTGTCAATTAGCAGGTTCTCTCGACAGCCTGCTACACTTTTTTTCAAGCGAAGTTGTTCGCACATCTCACGCCACACAGGCTCAATTCGCCGAAAAATCCTGTTGTTTAGGACAGCTGTAAAGATTTTATACATTGTGTTCAAACAATTTATTGGCACGTAATTCTTTGGGTTGCACAAGTTGCCTTTTCTCAGTGAGAGTATACTGCGTCCCTACACCAGCCACTGCGGAATGGGCGTCTCCGACTTTAAATATGAGGTGAATAAGCGGGCAAAATCTTGGTGTGTAGAAATAAACTTCTTCCATCAGAAGTTCTTCATAGAATCTGGTCCAGCAGCGGAAAAGTTCTTCGTGCCTCTAAGTGCTTTTTTCACCTCTTCGGCAGTGATTGACGGATATTCCTCCTTATACTTTATGAGGTTGTCGCAAAACTCCACGAAGCGGATGATATTGTCAGCATCTTCTTTTAACTTTAGTGTTTTCGGGATCTTGTACACCTCTTTCCAAAAAGTCTCTTACTCGTTGGGCGTGCAAGGATAAGGCTGCGTACTCTGAGATGTCGCCCGGTATCCCAGAGTAACCGCTTAAGACACCTCACCCAGGTGCCATTAAGCTTTCGGCACGGTTATTACGTCCCCGCTTAGGGGTTATTCCTTCGGGAACATCCCTGGACAATTGTCCGCGACTGCTTATCAATTATTGTAACTATATTCAGCAGAAACCCTCGGTACAGGGTCCCTCTATCCGCGACCCGAGGAAGCGTTCGGTGGCTTTGTCATAGGCCCTTCAGTTCTATTCCAAAGGAATCGAAACCGAAACTATAAAAAAAATATATATATACGCGTCCTCGGGTTGCGGTTAGAGGGTCCCTGTACCAAGGGTTTCTGCTGAATATGGTTACAATAATTAATAAGCAGTCGCGGACATTTGTCCAAGGATGGTCCCGAAGGAATTACCCCTAAGCGGAGGCGTGACAACCGTGCCGAAAGCTGAATGGCACCTGGGTGAGGTGTCTCAAACGGTGACTCTGGGATACCGGGCGACCTCTCAGAGTATGCAGCCTTATCCTTGCATGAGGGGCTCTACAAGGACGGACGTAACCTTTTCCCTAGCTGCTCGTGGGACAACAATGACAACACCAAACATAGTTGTAGTAAGTGCGGTTCAAAACAATCGAACGCGCAGGGCTCCCGACAGTGGGTCGGACAACAATGCCGACTATCCTATTGTTGGGGGAGCCTGTCAAGACGAGGTCAATGCGATTGACCGGCAGAATCTCGTTACTTTTAAGTGGACGGATCGACTCAGGGACGGCGCGAGAAACACCCAGAGCTCTCGCATTTTCGCATCAATGTCTGCGAAACCGCGCCGAGGAACTCCAAAAAAGGGGTTATATAAGCGGAGCGCCTTCTCAACCGCAGCCAGAAGAAGCCGGCAACAGAGAAAGAGAGGCGAGACTCAGACCAACCGCGACCAGACATCCAATAGAGGAAGAGCGACGCTTCAGAACCCGGAGAAACATCAACATTCAGGTTTCTCTTAAGCCCAAAGATCTGGCTGAACTGGATGACGAGCTTCGTGGAGATTTCTCCGAAAAACCTGACCTCTGGACTATTAATTGTATTGTGTATAATGCAGCGAGAGCTTTGGCAGATGCAAACCGTAAAACAAAATCAACGGTTGATCATAAGACCAAAATACGAATGCATCAACTCAGCACAAAGATAGACTGGGCTAGACAGTACGCGTCCCGCATTCAGTGCGTGATTGACTACATAACATCTCGCATGACATTCAGTGCCAAGGTTCGACGGTTCGCACGCAAGCTGCGGATCTGTAATCACACACTTAACAAGTCAAAGCTACTGACCATCAGGCAGCATATTGTTGACAGAATACGAGTACTATCTAACGCTAGGAGAAGTCTAGAGCGGAGAGAGAGGT
>CAKNWT010313861.1:0-28207 GCA_932066315.1 Andricus coriarius | reverse complement strand
TTTCATCCCTGGCATCATTCGACTTATGTCATCGCGTTCATACAAGTTTTTCACTAGTGTTTCACTTTCAGAAGTCAATGCTTTTCCACTTTTTGGATTCGAAAGCGTGAGAATTCCATGCTTTGAATGTAATTTTTTTACATTTCTTGCTTTTCGCTCAGACGTATTGAACACCTGCATCAGTTTCCTTCGTCCCCAAGATTTTGGCGCAAGCAAGTGAAGTTGGAATTGTTCTTGAAGATCTTTAGAGACATTTAATTTTTCGATGATTTGATCAAGTACTTCAACACCAGCTTTATGATATTTGTTTTTACACTGCAGCTTGGTGTCTAAGACATCTAAATCTTTTTCACTGCCATATAACTGATCTTCATCATCGTCAGAAATCATTTCATGATCCTCAATATATACCTTATCTCTGCCAGAAGGCTCTGCAAATTTGAGCTCTTTCTGGTAGTGTAGGAAATTTCAAACACAAGTCCTGTGAAACACTACGCACTTTAAGGTTAGTTGCTTTATGCCTCACTTTTTGAAAAGGATTAATACATCTATTCTTCGAAATTTTAATCACTTTTTTAGGGGGCATCATGCAAAAAGTACTTTTTTCAAATTGAAAAAGAGATTTTCGGATAAGAATGATTATTATCTTCTCTAGTGAGAATATTCCTAAATGATTTTATACTGACCGTACTGCAGACCTTGTTAATTCACCCTGAAAATGCAGAACGCAGTTATTCTAGTAGCATATAATATTAATTAACTTAAACAACTCGCACTAAAGCGTTGCACAAAGATCCTCGCCGCGAGCATACCAGGGGAGATTGCACGCCACCCACCCTATCACGGTCTCTTGTTTACGTATCGTTCTATTATTCAAAGACGAATTAATTTTGCACTCTACAAATCGAGGCTCTTATAGGAAAAAATCTCAGCTTGAGCTGAAAACTATTTTTAAGAAAAAAAGTGTCAAAATTTGAAAAAAAAGTCAAATGTATTTTTGCTTTTCAAAAATTAGTGTCAAATTTTTACTTTTTTAAAAAATCGTTATGACCACCAGAAAGTTTGTGAAAACATCTATCAAAAAAATGTATAGTAAAATTTTGCTTGAGGCAATAGGGAAAAAGATGCTATCTAATAGGACTACAATTAAGCCAATTTTCAGCCCGATTGGACAACTTTCATTTTCGAGGTAGGTACTCTTAAGAAATTATGCCCCCCTTTTGGAATATCAAACTTTACCGCTTATGCCATTTCGGGTGCTAAATATTGGCGCCTATGCCCATTTGGAATTACAAACTTTAGCGCTTTTGCCATTTTGGTTTACCAAATGCTGGCGCTTATGTCCTTCGGGAATTACAAAATTCCGAACTTATGCCCTTTTGTAAATACACAATTGGGAACTTATGCCCTTTTGCTGTGATGAATCTTTGTTTTTGGCAGGAGAAAAGTACGATGGATGGAAAAACAAAAATTTCACAAAGTCCAACAAAAGATCATATTTTGCCACTAATCATCTTTAACATGGAAAAAAAGTTTAATAGGTTGCGTTCATGTTCGAAAATTTCGCAAAGTCTAATAAAAGTATTTGAGTTCGGCCATGGGTCAATGCTGGAAGCATGACCATTATCCATGATTGAGCCATTGTTCATAACCATGGGATGACCATGTGTAAAGATTGGCCCAATCTTAAACAACGCTCACCCCACACTTATCCTATGCTGATCTATGTCGAGACATGGTTCACCCATTGAACCTTTTCCACGCAGGAGCGTAAATAATTTTCGACTCGTTGTATCTTAGGCATTCCTGTTCTATCAATCTGTACAAAATAATAAACGAATCCATTTCTTTCACGCCAAATAATCGATAACAGGAGGATTTTACATTTTTTGATTTTTTAGAACCAGTCTAATAATTGTTAAAGTGAAACTGACAACTGAATTTTGATCATCAATCAAATTTGCAGCCAATACTTTAATATATCTAGACAATTTATCAGTGTTACTCTTACTTTTTATAATTCCATTTATTTTTTACTTTAAGTGACAAGCCCCAATGTATTGTAAACCGTTTACAATCATAACGTGACTTACAGTTGACGGAAGATAGTGGCTATCGGCAGCGACAGGTTTTCTATTATTCGATTGAGTCGACAGTTCCTCACCTAACAATTAATACTTATTTTACAATATCAAGTCATAATTACAGGGAGGTTCCTTCTTCTTTTGCAAATGATTTTTCTTAGAGGACAAGTGATCCAAGTCATGCAATGACGCTGCCCAACATGTTTGTTATCTATTTCAAGGTTCATAATTTCTGGGAGGTTTCAATCCAAACTGACCCTGATCAATGATGACGTTCGTTGATATGCTCATATTTAGTTTTAATTTCACTGCTTTACACTTCTTTTCAATGTATTTTCTTCTAGCGGCCTTCTTAAACTCTTTAATTTCACCGTTTGCAGCATACAATGGCGCCAAAAACGACTCAGTCTCACTTTTCACAAAACTTCAATTCAACCACAAAACCTCTCTGCACTTAGGCAATCGTTCAATCCAAATAGTCTGTTTATGAGACATTTCTCAATTTTTAAATTTTCAGTGATTTCACAAAGATTCACTGAGCAATGGATCAATTTACAATTAATAAAAGAAAGATTCCGCAACTGCTCGATTGTTAAAGTTCAATGTCAGCACCACGTCTTGGCTTTACATAAAACTGGTACACTTTTAAAACAATGAGAGCTTTCATAATACAATAAGCCTCAACAAAACCTTTAGGATTGCAATTAACATACACGCACCCATTGCGAGATGAGTAGCTTTCATCGTCGACACCAATTTCGAAAATATTCCACAAAAATTTTTAGAACGTTTCGCGTTTCAAATACAATCAATTCGAAAGCGTACAATATCATCTAGTATAATACTTTTTTATCCGTCCTACTTTTGAAACTTGAGGCCCTACTTCAATTTGTCACAAAATAGTCGGAATTACTTTAAAACACAAAGATATGGTAAAATAAATATATATATTATAAGAAAATGAATTCATGTGGTCAGCAAAGCCCTAAAACACACATGCGATAATCTCCCTTTCAAACTACTGATCAAGTATCTCGGCAATACTCCTGATTAACACAATTTTTCAGGTGAAAAAGCGAATACGTGATAAGGACAATACACAATTCCATTACAAGTAGAAGAATCTGGAGGTCCGTTTCACTAGCCTCTCCCCCCACGCCACCCCACCATACTTAGTTTTAAATGCGTTCAAATGCACCAGTAATTAAAAACTTTAAATGCCGATACAATTCCAAAAACTGCATGCACATCCGCTGGTGGCTGGTAAAATGGTGTATCTCTGAAGTAGTTCTGAAGTACTTTATGTGCGCTCATTATTATTATTACAAAGTAGGTAGGGACATCAAACTCCCATAGCACTGATGCAATTTAATGTAAACTTTTGTAATACAACCTTGGACAAAAACCTGGCGAAACAGAGGCCTATTCTTGGTATCATCAGCCTCGTTTATGGGGCTAATTAAAGTCCCATTCCCAACCATAATATCCGAGGTGTTAGGACTCCACTTTACCGGGTATGGTCATGAGCAAATTTTTTATTTGCCAAGGTAGGTTTATCGCTCTATGAATTCATTTATACCAGCGATGACCTGCGGCTGCATCCGACTTTATTAGTAGTACTTGCATTGGCCTGGACGCTTGGCCAGGGGAGAGGGAACCTGTATAAAACCGCTTCCTGAGTTTAATCGGTTTTTTGCATTCGAATTTCAAGGTAGACATTCTACCTAGGCCATCAAATACACACAATTATCCTTGGCGTTAAACCTCCTGCTATCTGCGTCGAAACACAAGGAGATCACTTTATATATCAGCAATGACCAATCTCAATTATAATTGCAATCTCAAGATTGCAAATTGTCGTTTTGACTTAATTTCAAATTCCTCAAATGCACAAGTTTAAAAAATTCCCATTCACATAGATTTCCGAAAACTGCATTCCATTACGATGGGGGCTGGGGAAATTGTGTCTGTATCTCACAATCTAATCAAGATAATGATATAATGCTTGCATAATTTTAAAATTCAAAGTGACTGTACCTTCAAAAGAAGTGAAGGTTCATTTAATTTTAAATAGAGATGTGAAGTAAATTGGAGCAAATATTCGTCAACCGAACCACGATAGGGCGCTTCAGGATAAATCTCACTCTGGTTGTATCATTACCTACCATTGAAAAAATCATGCCAATATGTCAATTCCATTGAAATTTACAGTGGAACATGGGGAACTACAGCCACAAAATTTATATATTGAATTGCATATAAAAAGGTTCCGACTTCAAGTCGTAATATGTGAGCATCTGCAAGGAAAAATACCTAAGCCTGAATTTCAGAACTTTACAGGAGACCCAAGTAAAAGGCAGCTCAAGCTACCAAACGTCGGTTTCCAAGCCAACTTTACAACTCTTTCAAATGATCAAACATACGTCAGAAAATTTGTCCGTTAACACCATTAGAAAGAGGAGGACATGCAGTTTCCAAAACTCCAAAAAAAATGATTTTTTCCCCCGCTTAGGTACCTTTCCTCACAACATGGCACATATATTTCATTTTCAACAAAATAATTAATCCTAGAACCACACACTGGGGTTCGAAAGTACCCCACGAAAAATGCAATCTGACCCCCCCCCCCCCTCTAGCAGGTTCTTTTTTTGAGTCGGAACTCTATCCATAATTTAGTATCACTGTCTGGGAGTGGTGTCATGTAAATTGATGCATCAGCGAGTGTATATCTGCCGAGCGGCAAACAAATTAATACGGCGTGTGGTGCGTTTGTGACTCTTTGTAATTATATTTTTTTGATAGGCACCAAGCTCATTATCTTCTCCTGATAGTCTAAGAGGCCTTCCTCAAAACGCTGTTTAAATCTTTGAAATCGGTTGATTAAGACGAAATTCCGAATTTTTTTTTTAATACTCATTTTTGCATTTTTTCGACACTTTTTCCCTTTAAATCATTTTTTCACCAGTGTATGTTTAATAAAGACTTTATCACACACCATTCTCTTTTTTATTAAAAAGCAAGAGATTCACGTAAGATTGAAACCGTATTCTTGCATATGGGAAGTGTTTTACGCGAACGAGAAAGTTGATGAACGATTGTATCCCATTGTGGGGTTAGAAGGCAAAAAATGTATAGGCGGGTTCTAGGATTAAATTCTTAAACAAGCAGTTGCACCTAGAATCAAATAGTTAAACTTTCGAGCAAAACAGACGATCTTTTAACAAAATAGTGGAATTTTAAACAGACATTTGAACCTGCAACCTAAAAAATAGCTTTTCAACGAAACGGAATAGTTGAATTTTCAAATAACCCATTTCCTTCCTCTGTTGCGTATACGCAACGTTACTATTTAACAAATTCGTATGTTTTTCATACGGATTCAACTGTTTCGTTAAAAATATATGTGCTTTGTAGAAAAGTCATCTTTTTGCTTAAAAATTGAACAATATGGATCATTTTTTTGTGGGAAAATGGAGGGAAAACCGGGAAATGGAGAGATAACAGAGGAAGGAAATGGGTTAAAGAAGACAAATTTATTAGAGGACAGATGCATTTTTAATCCAAAAGCACGAATTTTCTATCTATAAAGATGGATGTGCAACAAGTTGGTTAAATTACAAAAAAAATTCAACTAAATATATATGAGTCTTCAACAAAAACAAGACTTTTTAAGAAGGAAGTTAAACTTTCATGAAGTCGTTTAATTTTAAATCATAAAAGGTACATTCTTGACAAAAAACCCGAAATTAATCCCAAGAACCCACCTATCAATTTTTTTGCCTTCTAACCCCACAATGGGATACAATCGTTCACCAACTTTCTTGTTCGCGTAAAACACTTCCCATATGCGAGAATACGGTTCTATTTTACATAAACCTCTACGTTTTTCCATAAAAAATAGAATAGCGAGTTATAAAGTCAAATGTATTAAACATACGTTGGTGAAAAAAAAAATATTAAAGGGCAGAAAGTGTCAAAAACATGCAAAAATGAGTATTTTGCAGAAATATTCTGAATGTTTCCCTAATAAACCGACTTCAAAGTTTCAACCGGCGTTTTATGAGCCGCTGGATAGTGTAAGGGTATATAAAATGAACATGACCGTTCCGATTGGCCCCTGCTGTCTTTAAAATCGATTTTGAAAATTAACTTTTTGAAACGTATGGCCATGAAATTTCCTACAAAGACGTACGTTTAAAAAATTATTAAAAACGATTTTAAAGACAACAGGAGCCAACCACAACGGCCATGTGAATTTTATATGCCCTTACACTATACAGCGGCTCAATTACAATGGGTAAAAAAGTACCCCACGCCGTATTAGATATAAACTCGCTGATGCATCAACGTAAGTGACACCAATGCCAGACAGCGATACTGAATTGTGAATAGAGTTCCGACTCGAAAGAAGCGTCTGCTAGCTTCGGGGCAGGGTTTTTTTTTATTTTAAATAAAAAACAGTCGAGTATAACAAAATTTAATGAAATGAAGCGCATTTTCTTGGATTCAGTAATTTTTTTTTATTATACTACTTTTGTTTCAAGGTATTTTCATGGTTTAATCTAGTTCCTCCATATATTTCCAGAGTTATAAAAGAAATCGATTCTATGTTTTTTATCTTAAATACAATTTAATACCACATGCAGCTGCAATTTATACTGTTTATCCAATTATAACAGCACTGATTTTTTAGCAAGAGTATCGAAACATAGTAAATTTTTATACTGTGTTTTATTATAATTTTTAATTGTGTTGGTTTCCGTCTAAAGCAGGAACTGGAGGACGATAATTAATTGTATGCTTTTGTGAGATGGGTTCGTTCATCCCAACTGCCAACATTTCTTCTGGAGACATTTCAGCATGGAAAGGAACATCCCGAATTCCGCCTATCTTAATCACTTTCAATGAATTATTATATATTGGACGAAGGTAACCATGGTCGAATCTTCCAATGATGAAACTACCCTTTATTACTACAGGCACAGATCCTACTATCATTCGAAATTCGTTAGCTGCTGCTTCGTAAAATATACATTCGGAAAAACGTACAGCCGGATAACGAACGCCCGGTGGAAGTCCCGAAATTCCGGGCTGATCGTGTTCGTTAGGACGTAAAAGTCGTACAACCGGTTGGACCGGTGGAACTAACGACATCGACGGCCCGGCATCGCCCATTCGGCGTATAGGCCCAATCACATGACAGCCGGATGCAAGTGGCGCTCTTCCATACATTCCGCGTCTGCGTTCCTTTTCCGCTCTATTTTCGCCCTTCGAACTTGATCCTGTAAGAAAAAAAAATTAACGGATTTTCTTGGTGGAAATATGAATTAGAAATGCGTAGCTGAGGGCCTGGATGCAATACGGGAACATCGAATTTTCTCTGGCGAAAATGGAGTTTCCTGCAGGCTTTCAAAAAACTGTTCAAATTTTAATTTTTAAACTCTGCATAAGTTGTTAAATTTTAGTGCACATCTTTTTTACGTACACTTATTTTGGCAATTATCTAATTGTCATTTAATTAATAAAATAGTCAGAATTTCCAAATGTTTGTTTGGTAAAATGTTATTAGTTTATTCTGACACCGGGCGTAAATTTTACTTTTAGGTCTTCCAACGTTTCATTTATTGAGGGAATTTTGAGCAGGAAAAAAATACTCATAAGAAAAATTCCGCAAAAGGTATTATACAATTTTTTAGGAAGATTTATATCAAAATATTTAATAATTTTGGAACAGTAATTATTTTAGTTTATGAAACAGCTCGAGATTTCGACTTTAGTATAGGCTCTTCGGATTACTGCTTTGCATCGGTGCGGTTTCTCGTTAGTAAGTTTTTTCTTAAAAGCCCTTCTAGAAATAATTAGTTGAACATGATTGAGAACGATTCGCAGTTTTCAAGATTTCAATCGTTTTCAATCGTTCCTGATCGGTGTGCCATTTTTTAATCGATTTAATTCACTTTCTATTGTGTATAGATGTTATGTTTCCATTCCTAATGTTCCTAATTGTTTTCAAGTAGGGCGGCAATTCTCGCGGTGACCGGCGTTTGATTTCTCTCACGAAAAAGAACCTAAAATAGAACAAATTTTTCTTTGCGTCCTCGCGGTGTGTTGTGTAATTTTTAAGTCTTTATGGACAATTTTTAAGTATTCTTAAGATTATAAAATGATATTGATTGATGGGTTTCGAAATTCGGAACAATATACTACTATAACCAGGGGCTAGAAGGTAGTCGATGGGGAGAGAAAAAAAATAATTTCCGAATCCGATTTCAAACATAAAAAAGTCTTGAATTTCGAAATACACAAAAAATACACATTTTTTATAGTTTTAAGATTCCGATAGTACTTTTAAAAGTATTGTTGCCTGTAATCAATACTTTTAAAATTTTTTACCTGAATTAACTAGCTGACATCTTTTTCAGGTCAATAATAGGTAATAATGCATTTTAAATTACTGAAGGAATCTTTAAACTGTAACCAATTTGCATTTTTTGGGTATTTCGACATTTAAGATTTTTTCGGTCACTGCCCGGTTCGAATGTTTTAAATTTATTACTTATGGAGAATATTCTTTTTATATGGTTAAAGAAATTCTGTGTACATTATTCCAGGGAAAAATTTGTTTAGGGGCCAGCTCAGACCATTAATTGTAATTAAATTACAAACTTTCTTATTCTAGGCCTGATAATATATTTTTTGATTTTTTTTTGTTTTACAGATTTTAGAAGTTATTCCTCTATCAATAAAAAATACTTTTTAGTGGTGAAAGAATGTTTTAGCTTAAAATTTGTATTCATTAAAAATTGAAAATTAAGAAAATTCATGTTCAGACCTAATACGGCCTAGCACTCTCAGCTCGCGGAAATTATTACAAAAAATTTATTTAATTTTTCTTAATGAACATATTGCTTACAATTTGTTGCTTCGAGAAAAAAAAAACGTTTTGAAATCATTTACGCGAGACGAAAGTGCTGCTATATAATTGCCACTTCATAACCTCAAAATCCTACTACCCATTCGCCCGATTGCGAACGATTGAAACTTTGCAAAACTCAATCGTTCCGAATCGTGCACACACGATTCGGAAACACGATTAGAAACAATTCAAATTTCTTTCTGTCGTTCTGAATTGTTTTTAATTAATTATTTATAGAAAGGAGACGATCAAAAGTTTTATTGATTTCTTAATTAATTTGTACAAAAACAATATAATTGAATCTTTATACCCGTAAAATATCAAGAAGCTTAATATTTTTGCATACTATTTTCCTTCTGCATAATTTGATTCAATACAATCACTTTATGATTTTACATATGAAAAATCTAATTAATTATATATTCTATTATTATTTAAATTTTACAAACTCAAAAAAAAGTTTGCTTATTGCCTCGATTTGCTGTAGGTATATTTTCCATTTGAATATAATAAATTTAAAAATCGCTACTTGTTTATTAAATCGTTTTTCTTTTTGCAAGCAAAAATCATTCACCTCAGACCCAAAAACTTCTTTGAACTCAGATGGATAATGTCTAGAAAAGAATATTAAAGACTAGCTGATCTGTTTTAATTTTAAAATATTTTTAGATAGAGTGAAAAAGACGTGTGCATATACTTGTTTGCACAAAAAAATTTAAGGTCGCTTATCAATTAGGCAGTTACGTCGGTGCAAACATTAGTTATGTAAGATTCACCTACATTTAAATCTTAATATTACAAGTGAAGAAATTCAATTAAAATTAAATTAAACTCATAAGTGTTTTGTAAAGTTTCTTCTCTCAAATTTGTATTCACTCATAAAAATATCGTCTTAAATCAAAAACTCACTGGCGAAATACTGTGGCTCGGTCACAGTAAAAAAATATGCACAATAAAATTAACATCCAGGTACAGATTTGAAAATTAAAATTTGAGCATTTTTTTAAAGCTTCCAGGGGACTCCAGGACTCTAGGGGAATTGTAGCGAAATTTTCTAAATTATACAGTACCTAATGTGTTTCCGATTCCGAGCTTCAAATTTAAATCTGTAACAAGAGATAGAAAGAGAGTTGAATAATTCAAAAATGAATTAGGACGATTTAATAGAAAAATTTGTCAAAATTATACGGTACCCAAATGGTGCCCATTTTCGGCCTGCGAACTTAATTCTGTAAGAAGAAATAGAAATGTGTTTTAATAGTCAAAATGTGAATAAGATCAATTTATATAGGGGCGTTTTTTGTAAATTATACAGTATGCAATTTGCAAAAAGTTCTTTGTTTGGGAAACCCATGTAATTTAAGGTGATTATATTAAAAAAATTACTTTCGTCGTCTCTCTTGAGCGGTAACAGGTTTTTCCTGCGCGCGCGCTCGCTCGCCACTTTTTACCACCCGGGCGGCGACTTGAGCGAGCGCGCGCACATTCAAATCAATTACCGCGCCAGATCGGTCCCGGAAATTATTTTTTTCAATATAATTACCATGAAGTGAGAAGTAAAAGGTTGAATCCCTAATATGAGCCCTGTTCGAAGCTTCTAGGCCGTCAGATTCGCACACTATGTTACTTTTAATAAATGGCCGATAAGACTAATTTTCTCAAAAATATGACGTGATGAAGCAAATCTGATACCAGATTCAAATTCAGCAACCCCAAAAATATATATGTATAGTAGTATGGTTCAGTGAAAATTTAATTTTGTCCACTTGATGTCCCTCTGTAACAGCACAGGCACTCATTCACTTATAGGTATGGATTATAGATAGGACCAATTCCACATCAAATCATACCTAAAAGTCCAGCAGATTTCTTACTATCATTTGAAAATCACCGAAAAATTTTCCAAAAATGACTGCATTGTTTTCAAAATGCAGTATTTTTTGAACGAAGATTGTTATTTGGCATTTCGTTCATTTATTAAACGAGGGAACATCAGTTATTTTAAATGATTTGAAAAAAGTGCAACAAGATTTTAAAATGACGAAATACCGACAGTTTTTCCAAAAATCTTATAAATAAATTTTCTCAAAAACCCCACATTTTCATCTTTTTATTTGTTTAGAGATAGATGGTTATATATACTTCATATTACCAGAGTTTCGTTATTAGTTACTCTTTGTTTCAAGTTTTAACTCAACTATAGTAACGATAATAAAACATAAAAAAATTGCCTGAATTCGAACTGTAGCAATATTAAAATTGGTTGACATCTTCCATTCAGTTTCTTCTAAGGAAAATTTACTGCTTGAAAGATACAAATATTTTCAGGATAGCAACAAAATAATAATCATCATAAAATAATGAATGAGATCAAGACTGCGGTGGACGCTTTGTAATTATGATTTATGTTGTGGTTAAGGATTAGCTGACAACATTTTTTTCTTTACATTTTGCCCATTCAGCTAGAATTTTCGAAAAAAATCATGAATTCTGATTTTTGTCATATGAAGTAAAGGAAATATGTAGTACATATTACCAACTATCTCTAAAAAAAATTCAAATGAAAAAAAAACGGTTTTTTTTTTAAATTCATTTTCTATAATTTTTGAAAAAATAGCTGCCATGTTTTCATTTATCCAATTTTTTTCATTTTTTTGTAATAAATTGGGAGAAAACGAGTTCTCAAATACCAATGCTGGTTCGAAAAATATTACATTTGGAAACAAAATTTTGTGATCTTTTGAAAATTCTCCGGTAATTTTCAAATGATTTTAAAAAACAAAAACACAAAAAAATATTTTATTCAATCGATGAAATACTTTTTCCTTTGTTCTGTGTCAAAAAGTTGTAAAGTTGAGATAATTACTTTTTAAAAATGTTAGTATAAAACACCAACTCATGTATTGTCTTTGTATTATTTTACACCCAAAATAGAACAAAGATACCAATTTCGGAAATCATGAATCATATTTGTAGAATAGATGAATTTTACAATGAAAATTGTATATACAGGGTGTTTTTTTTAACTTGAGACAACGAAATATCTCAAAAAATACGCATCCTACGGAAAAAATGTCTGGAATAAAAACATTTTATTTTCGAGGGGGAAAAAAGATTTGTTAAAATTTACCCCACCCCCACCCCCACAGGAGGCAGGGGTGGGGGTAACTTTGTAATTTCAAATGGGAACCCCAATTTTTTATCACAGATTCAGATTCTCCTTCATGAAATACATAAGTTTTATTCGAACAATTTTTTTCGATTCGCAAAAAAAAAAAATAAAAAAATAAAAAAAATAAAATAAAAACCCACCTCCTATGTCTCCTGGGGGGGTGGGGGTGGGGTAAATTTTAACAAATCTTTTTTCCCCCTCGAAAATAAAAAGTTTTTATTCCAGACATTTTTTCCGTAGGATGCGTATTTTTTTAGATATTTCGTTGTCTCAAGTTAAAAAAAACACCCTGTATATCTGCGAAAATTGCGCAAGAATCAGGTCTCTGGAAAAAAGCGTTCTAGGATTTTAACAATTGAAATTATATTATTTGTTTTAAAAATAGTTTAAATTTAATGAGTCACGATACACTTTTTCGCGAAAAACATGACCTACAACTCTACTGTCTCCAATTTTGAAAATAAGTAAATAATTTTTAAATATAGTTTGTTGTTTATCAAAGGTATGTTTGCAAATTTTTTTATATAAAAATAATGTTTGTTTTAAATGGAATCATCAGTAATATTATTTTGATTCCTAAAATGATAGGAAAACTACTTTTTTACAGATTCAATTTTTAACATAACTACCTGAATACAAGCGGATTCGAAGGAAAATGGTTTTTGTGACGAATTAGCTAATCTAGTTTCGAAATAAAGTTTTTTTATTATTTTCAAAACCAACAGTTTGTTACGAGATTATAATAATAAATTACTTTGACTTAAAACGATTAAAAATTCGAAAATATCAATTGCGTCGTTTTCTATTCAAAGTTCAGCAATTTGCCGTGGAAAAATTAAATCACCTTTAGAAGCATATTTTTAGTGTAATTATTCCGACAAATTTGTGTAATAATCTCGTGCTTATCTGAACACTTGCACACGAATAAAATTAATGATTGTTAATTTTTTGTCAGATTTTGACAATAATTTTTTTTAGTTCTCATCTAAAAAAGGAGTGCCATCGGGTGAAAACAAAACTTCGAGGACAAACATTAAAGCATAATGAAACATGTCATCGATTAGAAATGTGAGCTACTATATTTTAATTTCCCATTCCTAAACAAAAGCAAATAAATTGTTGAAATTTTTCTGAAAACTACTTCGATTTAATCACTTTTCTTTAGTACCATTTTTGAAAAGCATGTGAAATCATGGAAATAGGTAAAAGGGCCGTTACTTAAATTTTACAACTTTTTCGCAAGGACAATTAAAATGATGTTTTTAGTTCTACCTAACTTTATGGACAGACTTAAAATATTAATACTTTCAAATCTAAAATATTTAAGTATATTTTTAATTTAAGATTTGAATCACCAATCATTAGTAAAATTTGTTTGTCAATATTTCTCACTTTGTATTTCGGGACATCCACCTAGTTGGAATTTACACCACAGTTCAATTTACCATTTTTAAACAAAAGCAAGTCAAACTTGTGTTAAAAAAACTGCTTCTTTGTATTTACTTTATCTCATTATTAGTTTAAAAAATTATTATATGGTAAAAATAGATGAAACTGGTGGATCTTCAGCGGAATTTCAAAACGAAGACGGAAAAAATATAAGCTGACTATCGATACCTGTAGATAACTTCACCCAATGTCAAAACATAGCGTTAATAAAGAATTGTATTTGTATTTGAGACAACTTTACACAGTATGACAAAGATATTCCGTTTGGATGAATTCACGAAAATTGTGTTTCTATAAATTAAGTAACCATTAGTAACAAATTTCAGACAATCCTAAAAATAAATTTTCAAAACTATCTACTCTGTGACGAGGAGATTGATTCAAGACATGTCCTAGTATTGTCCTCTACTCAAACCCAAAAATAATCATTTTTTGCCAAATATGAACAAATTTTGTCAACATATAAACCAAAAAAGTTATACTTTAAATTATTAATATAATATTACAATATATGATTGTACACTCGCACTTACCGATAGAATTAAGGAAACCCGTCAAAGTAAAGGCAAAACTACTAATGATAATCTTCATTTTCTTCAAGTAGAGGAACTGCTTAATGTGTAATTTCCGGAACTGACAAGTGTTCTGCAAGATGGTTCATGAGAGTATTTATACTAGTCGTTATCTTTTTTCTCAGATATGTATATACTTTTTTTTCTATTTAAATGCAATATAGAATTATCTTAGCTTGAATTTAATCTGCTTTTGCCACTTTGAAGACATAAGAGCAGTAAAGAGTTACGAAACATTTCATTGCTTACTGCTGAATTTCGAGATTTCAGAATATCGCTTCTATAATTGTTAATTAAATCTAAGAGACAGATAAGATTTTATGATTTTAAAAACAACTTTTAAAGAAATCTATCTTTGGATTTATGTAATATGGGATTTAAAAACGTTCAAATTATAATGTAGTTAGAGCATCATGAAATCAAATAGTTTTTTAATTAACTCTAAAGATTATAAGTTTAGGAGAATCTGAAAATCTTGTTTTTTTTCAGCACAATCTTGATTTTTGAACTTGCTTATTGTTTTTTTGTTCAGTGTAGAATTACAGATTGCATTAGTATGCAGTTATAAGCGTTTGTGAAAATAAAAATAAAAAAAGTATGTCTAATGTTCTAAATGTTTCTTTTTTAAATTTTTTCATAAACAAAAACTTGAACCGAATCAGCAAAGACTGTATAAATAACCAATAATTATCAAAATATATATTCCAGAACAAAAAACTATTTACAATCAGAAAAAGACGCTGCGCGACAAGAGAAATTTTATTCTTAAATTTAAGTTCCTAATTTATCTTCATATTAGATTTCACCATTCAATCAAATAAATAAATATAATGATATACGCAACATTCTTTTTTTATACTCTAAAGTTACTTTTATCCCTAGCGTATTACCCTTTTTCTTTTTTTGTAATAATTTTCTTGTGTATACCTCTCACTGCATTTCAATTGCAAAAATTTTTAAATTTTAATTAGAATATAATTCTCTTATTCACATATCATACGACTCGTTGAACATCACAGAACTCCATGTATTGTTATGCTGGGATAAAAAATATGGCCATTTAAACAGCAAAAATATAATTTTTAAGATCAAAACTTGAGAAAAATATGTTCTCAAATAGAAAAATCTTGATCCTTTCATGTTTTTAGGGTTTCGTAGGAAAACTCCTTCCTATTGTGCCAGCATCTGTCCGCCCCTTATCTTGCCTCGAAAAGAAACATTATTTAAGGGATGCAGAGTATGGTGGAATATTTGTTTAGTCTGATTTTCTTCACCAAAGCCTAAAATTAGCACTCTTGCCATGTAGAATGAAGATAAAAAATATAATTTGATACGTTACAGTTTTATTTTGTTTGCAACAGTGGATAAAAATTACAGATAGATATAAATTTATTGAAACCATAGTATCTATTACATATAATTACATGTTAAAAATACATAAACCATCAAACCATAACTACAATGTGCATCAATATGTGCTAAGAATAACTACAATTCTACTTGCTCTAGTTTCTAACATTTGTTCGATCATCTTGATAATTTTTTAATATTAGCCATTGATGTATTTGATAAAATGTTCTTCCGAAACATCTCCTAGTCCACTAACTCTTGCGACTCTGCAAAAAACTGTCCTTAATAACTTTAAACTTTGGACATTTACATAAAAAGAGATGGAACTCTTCAACTTTCTCAAAGCAAAAATAACATCGTTTTAGGTTACGCAACTCGTACTTTTTCGAATTTATAGTAATATGCTTTAAGTAAGGTTTGGTAGGTTTGTGCACCTGGGTGCAGGTCTCAACGATACCAGATTAGCAGACTTCTGGATACACCAGAGCTCCACAATTGGCGAACCAATTGTGACCAGAATTTTTAATGTTCATGCGCGCTAATGTCATTAATCTTGACAGGCACTGTCTTGGGAACTAGAATTTTTCATGTTATATATTTTGTCAAGCCAAAACAGTGTTATTTCCAAGAGCCTGCATGCAAGCGACAATATGCTTGTTTCTGGGCGTACTGTGTAATTTGAAGAATTCTTGAGCAAGTGCAATAATCGCTTGATGAAGGATAACTGAGTTTTCTATAAAGGATCCAAAAAATTCTGGCAGCAAACCTGCACCCCATATAGGAGAGTGCTATTCACTAAACTAGCATAAAAGTCCATTAGTAGGTATAGTTGTAATAGTCAATAGTTAAGTTTGGCTATGCTAGAGTCAAAGTCACCACTCACATATTTCGGAAATTCTGGACAAGAGCCACTGATCACTTCGAAGGAAACATGAAACTTCTCCTGAAATGAATGCAGACTGGAAAGTGGAGACAAATACGCTGCACACAATCACAAATTTCAGATTCCTAATTTGCACTTCGATAAATATGAACTCACTTTTACACACCAGTAATCTCGTTGAATACAGTTTTTTGTTCAGAGCTGTAAGAATACCTCCCCTAGCTCTGCCTCCTGAAGCCTCCCTTTATGACATGAGCTCCATGTCCACTGAAAGTACTGATGTGTAGAATTTCTGTGCTATCACCCATGTTTCATATAAACGCAATATGTTGTCGGGTGCCACGATGTACCCAAGATCCTTGAGGTTCGAGATACCGTGAAGATTCCAGAAAATTATTTTAGGAGACTCGATTTTCTGTCGTCACGTGGAGGTCATATCGCGGTTTTAAGTCGCAACGCCAGGTCTCTCTTGATGGACTTTTTTCGTTGCTGATCGTGGCTATTTCGCAGATCGTCTGACTCGGGCTCGTCTCAAGGAAATGATTTAAGGCTCCATCACAGGCCTACTCTTTCAGTGTAGCATGTTTCTTGCGTTTTTCCATCCTTTCTGGATTGGAATGCAGATTGACTTACTGTGTTACTTCCTCCTCCATTGGGTCATATTCTAACTTAAGCTTCTTTTTACCTTGAAAATTTGTATTTACTTCCTTAGGTTTCACCTCCTTGTGCTGCACAAGCAATTTTTTCCTCTTGATGACCGCGCTAATGCCTGAATTCTTAAGTTTATCCTCCAGATCGAGGATTAAGTTTATCTGCACAGTTTTGACCCAACGAACCCTAATAAATTTCACAATAAATGGGCTTTGCCTTTGACCTTTCCAAGCCTGTGTACGTCATGAATTGCTATCTCAGGTATTTGTAAGCCAACGTTCAGCAAATCAGCTGTCATTGCTTCATACATGTTATTATTGTACTCCGAATTGCCCTCAAAGCCAAAAATGATCATGTTCTTCTCCCTAGCTTTTTGTGAGAGTATTGGCGACTTTCCAAACTAACAAAAAAATTAACCTGCGATAAAAAATTGTTACATTTTCAACCAAACAGTTGAATCTTCAAATATAAAAGCCACATTTTTAAATTAGCATTTAAATTTTCAATTCAAAAGGACGAGTCTCCTATCCAAAAAGACGATTTTCTAACAAAAACGTTGAATTTCGACCAAAATAATTAAATTTTCAAATAAAATGATGAAACATCAACAAACAAATATTTTTTAAGGAGAAGGTTTGACTTTTAACCAAGTAGTTAAATTTTGAATGAAAAACATTAATTCTCAACGCGAAGTATGATATTTAATATTTTAACCAAGAAAAGATTTTTATTTTAAATGAAATATAGTCGAATTCAATAAAAAAGATAAATCCGCGACAAACAATGTGATAATTGATACTTCAACAAAGAAAAACATTTTCATTTAAAAAAAAGAATTAAATTGGATTAAAAAGACGAATTTCCAATAAAAAAGTTGAATCTTTAATCAAAACAGATGAATTTTTAACTGAACAGTTGCACTTTTGATGAAAAAATCAAAGAGTGACCTCAAATTCCGCCCCTTTTTTTGCGCCCAACGTAGTTTTTGAAGGAAAGAACATAAATTGACAAAACAAAGCTCAAAATAATCGTCAATGCATGCTGTAACCAGGTTTGTCATTAGTTTACTCTTTTAACCCCTTTTAACAATGTAAAATTGAAAAATTACCCCTAATTGAGAGTGAAAAGTACTTCATGCATAATAACGTGATTGCTATAGCTTTCAACTATGCTTTTTATGTAGGTGCGATCGCGTTGGTATATAAACGTATAGTCTCTAAGTCCATTCTTCTTACATAGCACCATTTCAATCCGCCAAAACCCGAAAACTACCCCTTTCATGGGGTGGAACCTACACCGGTACTATAAAAGTAGGTAGAATAGTTTTTAATAGTCTGTCATCAAACCGTGAAGCTTCGACTCTTGAAAATCGAAAAACAACCCCTATGAGGACGAGGAAAATAAGTCATAAACAAGAATGTGTATAAAATATTTTTGAATTATTTTGTTTCCCCATAGGTAGAATGAATTAGTCTCAATGTATAATAACTACGTTAATTCTACTTACTAAGCACCATTTTGATCTAGTAAAACCGAAGAACTACCCCTATTAGGGGGTAGAAAGTACTTCATGACGAAGAACAAAGGTAAAATATTTTTCAATTAATGTTCTCCAACAGATATGGTCACGCTAGTGCCAATCTATAATAACTTCGTTAATTATTCTTACTTAGCACCATTTTAATCCCCAGAATCCCGAAAAGAACCCCTATCAGAGGGGTGGAAACTACAATGGTGCTATAAAAGTAGGTAGAATAGTTTTGAATAGTTTTTCAACAAACAGTGACGCTTCGACTCTTGAAAATCGAAAAACTAATTCTATGGGGGGGGTGGAGAATACATCATAAACAAGAATGTGTACAAAATATTTTTGAATTATTTTTCCCCCATGTATAGAATTGAATAGTGGCAATGTATATTAACTAAGCGAATTCTACTTACTTGGCACAATTTCAACCCAGAAGCACCGAAAACCTACCCCTATCAGGAGGTAGAAAGTACTTCATGACCAAGAACGAGGATTGAATATTTTTAAATTTTTGTCTATAAATATAGTCACGCTAGTGCCAATGTATAATAAATTCGTTAATTACGCTTACTTAGCACCATTTAATCCCCCAGAATACCGAAAACTACTCCTATCAGGGAGTGGAAACTACACCTGTACCATAAACGTATGTGAAATCGTGTCTAATAGCTTTTCATCATAACAGTACAATTTGTACAATCAGTGACGCTTCAACTCTTGAAAATCGAAAAACTACCCCTAAAATGAGTTATTGGGTTATAAGTTATATAACCCTATATAGTGAAGGTGCGTGCATAAGCATTTAAAAACAGAAACACTTACAGCCAAATATGCACGCACCTTCACTATATAGGGTTATATAACACATAACCCAATAACTCATTGTAGGGGTAGTTTTTCGATTTTCAACAGTTGAGGCATCAATGAGTTAGTATAATTAAGGTACACATTATACTGTTATGATGAAAAATTATTAGACACTATTTCACCTACTTTCATGGTACCGGTGTAGTTTCCACCCCCTGATAGGGCTAGTTTTTTTTTAAGAGTTTAAGCGTCACTGTTTAAGGAAAAACTATTGAAAACTATTCTACCTACTTTTATAGTACTAACCCATTATAGGGGTAGTTTTCGGGTTTTTAGGGGTTGAAATGGTGCTATGTAAGAAGAATGGACGTAAAGACTATGCGTTAATATACCAACGCTATCGTACCTACATAAAAAAATAATTAAAAGCTATTTCAATCACGTTCTTATGCATGAAGTACTTTTTACTCCCAATTAGGGGTAGTTTTTCAATTTTTTAGTGTTAAAAGTGGTTGAAAGGGAAAACTAATGACAAACCCGGTTACAGCATGCATTGACGATTAATTTGGAACCTATTGCCTCAATTCATGTTTTTTTTTTGCGCCCAACTGCGTCGGGCGCAAAAAAAGAAGAATATAATTTTTAACCAGGAAAGATTTTTCAGCCAAATGAGGAAAAAATGTCCACTCAACTGCTTAGTTTTCATACCCAAAATGCGTATTCTTCATAAAAATTAATTTTTCAACCAAATACTTATATTTTCTACGAAAAGATGAATTTTTAACACAAAAAAAACAACATTTTTTCAATAAAATGGTTGAATTTTTAAGACTAATAGTTGAACTTTAAATTAAAATCTATCGATTTTTAAGCAATAATAAAACAGTTAAATATTCAATTACAAAATTGATTCGCAATGTAAACAGAACGAATTTTACACAAAAATAGTTTTAAAGCTCTAACCAATAACATTAAAACCGTTGAACGACTAGCGGTACCGTATGGTACCTCGCGTTTTATCTCGTTTAAATTAGTTAAATCTGTTACGTTTCAGTTATTTAGTTAAATTATTATTTATTTAGGTAATAAGTTCAATTAGTAAATTAGATAATGAGTTTGAGTTTTTTGAAATAGTATAGCTGAATATCGAAAAGAAGTTTAATTTCGCGATAGAAAAAAAATTCCGCAGTGATGGCTTAATTTTTAACGAAGTAATTCAACTTTCAGCCAACTAGATGAGTTTTCAAGAACAAAAAAATGAATTTTCAAAAAAAACTGTTGTAGTTGAATGTTTAACTAAAAAAGATGAATTTCTGTCTAAAGGCTTTTCAATCAAAAAGAATCAGATTTCTAGGATAATTATTTGAATTTTCTTAATACAAATCTTTTCTTGGTTAAGATGTTAAATATTATACTATATTCATTACAAATGAGGAACTCATGTGGAATATTATCAGGGAACTATTCGGGGCCAGAATAGACCATCCTGACCGCTGACGTGGCGCTATCAAGACATCATTATGGCGCTGAGTAGAAGTCAAACGTTTTTGCGTGGTCAAACGGTAGTCTAGACTTTTAGACACCCTGGCTCTTTTTGAAACGTACCCAAAATTTTTAAATGAGAAACTTAGAAAATTTGTGGGTCCTGATGGGCTAGCCAGTACCCGACGAGGGCCCGAAAAGACTGACTAAATGATGAGGAAAAAAAATCATTTTTTCTGATGCTCAATTTTCACCTTTGTTACTTTTAAACACCCAGGCTATTTTTCAAAATGTGCAAATAGACATTTGTTCGATACTTCAAAAATTTTTATGTTATGACTGGCTAGCCAGCACCCGATTATCGCCCAAAAAGTCTATCTTGATTGGACGATCTGAACAATGCTCTAACTGGACTCAAGTGTGCCCTCATAATTTTCTACACGAGAATATCAGTATTAGGTCTGCATTTAAATGCTTTACTTGTAAAATAAAATCACTGACTTTCATTTTTTCCATTATTTCAAAAAATTTTTATTCACATTTGTATTATCTTGTGTGATATTACATTCTGCGTTAATCCCATGTCGCAAATGTTCATAAATCCTGCTACCTCCCCCCCCCCCCCTTCACCACCACCCTAGTAGTGTCGCGTAGTTTTTGAACGACCCGTAAGTTGAAAAAGTTTCACAAGCGCCACTTCGACAAGAGGTTTGACAAAAGAGGTGAAATAATTTGATAATTTATTTTTCTCAACAAGTTGTCGAGGTGGTTACTCCTTGATCGTAAATTAAAGAGTCAAATCGGAAGCGACTTGATTTAGGGTACACCATAACTATTACTAAATACGCTCATGCAATTGCCTGGTTCGTTGAATGTGCAAGGTCTCTCGATTAGTCGGTTATAAGAGAATCATTCGGGCGTGCATAAAGAGGAAAAAATGAGCTCGTCGAGGGTAAAAGTAACGAGAAAGGAAGAAAGAAAGTAAAGGAAGAATAATGCAGATGTGAAAAAGGCGCGGTTAGACCTGGTTGGGTTTTCACTTTTTTCCTTCATTCTATCTCGGCCAGTGTTCATTCAATCTTCCGGGACGGTGGCCGTGGAAATTAACGACTCGGAAATTTTAATTCAATGGCAAGGCTGTCGAGCGCCAATGCGCTTTTCTCCACGTTTTTGCTCGCTGTCTTTTGTCACCATCTGATCATAAGAAAGCCTCACCAAAGCCAATACAAAAAAATTGTATTGTCAGCTGTATAGCTCAAGTTAAAAGGATAACCGTAGCTAATCGATAAATGGTTAAGTTAAATAAAAACTTGTTATTTTAAACGCGAATAAATTTAAATTCAGTCTTTTATTTTATACCTTTATAATAAAATCAGTAGGAAATGCACGCGCGCGAAGCGCGGGTTCTTGTCTCTTAATTTTCATTTCCTAATATTGAAAATATGAACAATTTAAAAATCCATTTCTAAATAAAGGGCTTAGCGGAATAAGCATGTGAAATCGGCCCCCGCGCGTATGAAGCTGAAATCAATGTCATACGTTCTTTTCCATGTGGTATGAAGGTCCACCAAGTTTCAACATCAAAATCCCATTTTCGTGGGAGATATGAAGGAGGAAGCAAAATCAAAAAAGTGATTTTTCTCGAAAACGGTTTGACCGATTTAAATGAACAAAATATATTTTTAAAAGACCACTCTGGAGAATAAAAAAAAATTGATGAATTTCTCGAACAAAAGAAGCATTAGAAAAATGTTTTATTATTTCGAAAATTTGTTTTCCTATGTTCTTTTAGAGATAGCACTTTTATTTTTTCAAGGAAACATCCTTGCATCGTGTAATACAACTCAGATTTTTTAGAATTTTTTGTGTGTGGTGGAACATGGTTCAAAAAAGCAATGAACGTAAAGGCGCGGCGCCGCCCGCTGCCGAGGTTCACGGTGGATGCATGGGACCCATTTTTTGATAGGCCGTCTGTACTTTTCCTATACACATATAGTTTCCAGAGTTTACCACGAGGAGGTTGCAGTACATTTTTAAACTCCTTATTATCGGGGTAGAATCTTAAGATCCCTTTTTTTCATCTCCGGAAAGTCTAATAAGTCTTCGAATGTAATACTCTGGAAAGGGAGTTGTTTTCGAAAGCATCCTTTCTCTTCAGCCTTAATAGCCAAAGTATTTTCGATGGATTTTTCTGCATGCATTCTCTGAACCACTTCATCTAAAACGTCTACGTCTGAGAGTAACCTTCTTCCGAAAGTATTATTTAAAAATGCCGAAATTCTAAAGTAACTTCCCACTTGAGGTAACAGCTTGTTATCAAGCTTGTGATCAAGAAGGTTACTCTCAGACGTAGACGTTTTAGATGAAGTGGTTCAGAGGATTCATACTCAAAAATGCATCGAAAATACTTTGGCTATTGAGGCTGAAGAGAAAGGATGGTTTCGAAAGCAACTCCCTTTCCAGAGTATTACATCCGAAAACTTATGAGACTTTCCGGAGATGACAAAAAGGGATTTCAAGTTTCGATTTACTGGGTCATATCAACTCTACCAAGCTGTGTCGTATTTAGCTGAAACGGTCAATGAAGATGGTACATTGAATATACACTATGTTAAAGATGAGAAAAATGTGCTGAAGGTAAAAGTTTCATCCAGACATATTTCTCGCACAACATATAGGTGTTTTTTAAGATATAAGCTTAACAGCGTTGGGGTTTCGGGTCTGACACATTATGCATGTGAATATGCTAATGGTAGAAGAACAGTTGGTTGCTGTTCTCACATTGCAGCTATTGTTTATTATTCATCTTACGCAAAGTATTTATCAAATGTTTTCAAACCAGCAGAAATACTGAGCGATTTATTCATGAACGATAATTGTATTTCAGTAATTGGCAGTGACAGTGAAGAAGATTAAGCAATATGTGAGAGGCAAGGGGATTGACATTTGAGGAAACACCCCAATGATTATGAACTGATGTGAGAGGCGAGGGAACTCACTTAAAAAAAGCACCCCGATGATTATGAACTGATGTGAGAGGCGAGGGGACTCACTTTAGAAAAGCACCCTGATAATGAGGAGTTTAAAAACGTACCGCAACCTCCTCGTGGTAAACTCTGAAAACTATACGTGTATAGGCAAAGTGCAGACGTCCTATAAAAAAATGGGTCCCATTCATCCACCTTGAACCTCGGCACGGGTGACACCGCGCCGTTAGGTTCATTGCTTTTTTGAACTATGTTCCACCACACAAAAAAATCATAAAAAATCTGAGTTGTAGTACACAATGCAAGGATGTCTTCTTGAAAAAATAAAAGTGGTGTCTGTAAAACAACATAGGAAACCAAAAATTTCAAAATTTTAGAACATTTTCGAGAAAAATCCCTTTTTTTATTTTGCTTTCCCCCTCCATATCTGCCACAAAAATGGGATTTTAAAGTTGAAACTTGGTGGAGTTTCATACCACATGGAAACGAACTTATGACATTGATTTCAGCTTCATACGCACGGGGGCCGATTTCACATGCTTATTGCGTTAAGCCCTTTTAAGATATTGGGAGTTAACAATTTTGTTTTAAACACTCACTAATAATTTCAAATTAAAAGCTCTTGAAATGTAACCAAATACTGCATAGATCGCGCGCTTCGCCCGCAAGTTTGACCGCGTGTAGGCTACGCGTCTATAGGATTTCACGCTTCGCAATCGATTAACGTATATTCAAAACACGAAATATTCTATATTATATAGAACTCTATTTATTAATATTATTATATTAAATGTATTTAACATTATATACCTTTACCTACGATCGAGAATACTTATTCAGATATTCCGAAATAAAGTACAAATTTTAGTATGTATTATTATTTTAATATTTTTTCTTTTAGTCTATATTTTGCAATAATTATTATGAGAGAAACCCATTTTTTCTGGCGCTATTAAAAAAACCTTAAAAACATTTTTTTCGGTTTTTTTAAGATAAGAAACTTTGCTTCAAATTTAATTTTTTCAACTGTAAATTTAATTATTCCATTTTTGCTTGAAAGCTTGTCTTTTTTAGTTTAAAATTCAACTAGGGGAGAGTGGGGCTAAGCCGACACTTTTTTAAAAGTCGTTTTTCAATTTAAAGAAATTGGTTTCATAACGCATTAGGTATTGTCGGATCGAGAATTTAGTTGGCTACAAAATGTTACTGACGATTTTGAACTATAATGCTATGTCTATCAATTATCAGAAAAAAAGTGAAGTGATGGAAAATCTGTCGAGCGAAGAATCGTGGAGCTAAGAGAACACCCCCTGGGGCTAACTCGATACTTGAAAAAAGAAAAGGCCACATTTTTAAAATTTTTATTATTGTAGCGAACTAATTTCTCGATTTCACAGTACCCAAAACGTTGTCAAACAACAAAATTGTACACGCGTCAATTATGTATATTGGTATCCGAAAAACATTGAAAATCATCGGAAAATCAAAATTTAACAACACGTTCATGTTCACCACCTTTCTTACTCAAGATGAATACACCTTGATTATAGTGGACGATGATATACAAATAAAAAACACAATTTTCCACAAGCGTAGGAAAAAATATTTGACCACCGAAATCACTTTTTATGTCGTAAAATGTGCCATGTCATGCAGAATGCCACGAAACTCTGTCCATAAAGTTAGGGCATTAGTGCCCAATTTTATTAAAAAACCAAGTTCACATGTTCACAAGTTCACATGGCAATGCGCGTGATTGTTCGCTTTATGAGAAACTAATGCGCGTGGATTCGCCTTGCTTGAGAATCTATTGCACATGAGAAACTAATACGCGTGGAATTGGCTTGCATGAGAAACTAATGCGCGTGAATATTCTCGTTATGAGAAACTAATGCTTGCAATTTTTTTAAATTAAACAATTTGATTAAAAATTAAACAGTTTGAGTGGAAAATTAACTATTATGTTAAAAATTCATATTTTCGGGTGGAAAATTCAACTCTTTTGTTGGAAAATTAACTGTTTGGGTTGAAAATTAACTTTTTTGTTTTGAAATCATATTTTCGGATGCAAAATTCCACTGTCTTTTTGAAAACTCATTATATTAATTTAAATTTCATTTCTTTTGTAGAAAATTCATTTTTTTGCATAAAATTCGTTTTTAATTGAAAAATAATTTTTTTTTTAAATGAAAAGTTAACTATTCTATTTTTAATTAAAAATTCAACTTTTTGGTTAAAAATGTATGTCATGTGTTGAACATTTTTCTTTTTGATAGAAAATTAATCTTCCTGGTTAAAAAATCAAATATTTGATTAAAAATGTATTAATGTTGTTGAAAGTTCAGTAACTGAGTAAAAGTTAAGTTACTTTGTTTATTCATAAAAAACAGTAATATTTTACCAAAATCTAGTCAGAAAAATTACGTTACATAGAGAGTCGGGGTTAAACTCACGAACTCTAATATAGGATTGTTCATGGTTCAAAATTTCAGAAAAAAACTATACGTAATTTATGCACGTCTCCTTGGCGGGAATCCGCTATCGCCAATCTTGTATATTTTAGTGATCCTTCTTCAGAAATATATAGGAGTGAAATATTTGTTTTATATCTTAGAAAGCTTTTTTGAAAAGATGTATTGCGCAAATTGTGCACTCCAGATGCGTTACATTAAACATGCTCTCTCTCTCTCTCTCTTTATCTCTCTGCTCGGACATCTCGACATCTGGAAAATGCTACAACTATAATACTGATGATCTGCAATGAAAACTAGGATATTGGGTGGTCAAATTGCCTTGAAAAGGAGCACTGGGATCGTGTGATATTGCAGTCGTTATATGTTTTGCGGGATACACTGCGAAACTTTAGACTGCTCTAAACCACCGATGCAAAATTGCAACATGCAGTTCGTAATGATTCTAGGATGCTACCTATACATTCTTTTTTTTTGCAACAAGAGACTGAGCAATCTCACATTTCATAAACCTTCCCCGCTAAACACTAATAGGCCAGGCGGTACGTAGTTTTGTTTGACAATAATTCCGACTAAAGAAATTACCGTTTTAAAATGTTCTTTGGGTCAATATAAGGAACCGTTTTCGTTATCCCCCTCCCCTGACCTCTGCGTATCTTTTGGCAGTGGCGTAAACTTTCAAGAAACGGTTTTTTATTTATAACTCGTTTGTTTATGTTTTTTTTTGCAAACTCCGCATCTACAAAAATTGAAGCACATAAAATTATCCACAAAAAAGGTTCTATTGATTTTTTTCATACGACCCATATTTTTCGAATAATAGCCGGGCAAAGTCCAAAAATTTGTAAAAAATGTTGAAAAATTGCACGTATACTAGTTCTGAAATGACGTTGGATAAATTTATGCACTAATTGTCGGTAAGATCAATGTTAGTAAATAAATAATACATTAACAACTTATTTTTTATTGCTTATAAATAATTTCATTAATGGAATAAATGTTTTCATTATATACGGTTTTCACAATTGCGAGCCTATATGTATGTAAGTATTTCAGACCACTGAGTGGAAAAATTTAGAGAATAGCTTGGTCGTTGGAATGTACAAAATCCAGAATGTCACAGGAGTACCAAAAAAATTGAATCATGATTATTGTAATTAAAAACAAAAGCGACGAATACCATTGGCGTAGAACAGGGCTCACCACTTTCAGCAAGTGTTTACTGAAATGACAAGCGCGCGGCTGTAACAAGAAAAATGTATGTACATTTTAAACTTAAGATCGAAAAGAAATCTATTTTATCATGAATAATTTTATGCAAAATGAGCATGAAAAAGATTCACAATTAAAAAAAAAGAATTCCAAATTATCTCACTTTTCGGCTCATCAGACACAAAAGTAACCAAATGAAAACAGAGGAGAAAAAGAGAAAAAGACAACCAAAAACTTACTTGAATGGATAGAATTTTAACTACTTATTTATTCTTATTATAAAGAATAATTTTTATATCTTTTTCACTTTTCTTTTTTTCACTAATGAATACAAAATTAGATATATTAACCTTTAAAGGGGGAAGTATACATATCTATTTTTATGCATGTATATGTATGTTTCTGCGTATTTGCGTATGTATATGCCTCTTTTTAATTGCAGATATTATGTTTTGATTATTTAACCAGCATAAGAATTTTTAATTAGACCTTGTAGTTTTCCTATAAATAATCCCTGATGAGGGGGTCTAAATTGGCCCCGAAACATGTTGGTTCCTGGTAGTATAAAGAGGACGGATTAATGATAAAATAGATTTCAGACACTAAATTTTAAATAATTTTACCTCAATTTCTTGAAAGAAAT